>JANHAO010013692.1:0-15719 GCA_026873985.1 Saraca asoca
ATATGCATGACATCAAGATTGTGACGCAACATATTAGTCTCCCAATATGGAAGTTGGAAGAATATAGACTTCTTCTTCCATTATTACGAGTCAACCTCATTGTTATTTCCATGAGCTTACTTCCCTTTAGCATCCCCTTGTACTAGCTTCCTAAATGTAATATTAATGTTCTCTATTTGTTTGAAGATTTCTATGCCTAACAAAGCTTTTGGAGAGTTTCTAAACTCTTAACTCCCTTCAAATCGAAGCCTCATTAACTGAAACTTATGATTTGCTCCAAGAAAATGGCAATGCTCCTAAAAACACCATTTTCTACTATGAGGCATATGTAGTGGCACTGCATCAAAGTTACAAGTTAGGCAAGCTAATCCAGTGTATGTATTCCAACTAGACAGGGTACCAAGCCCTGGGAAATTGCTAATCATCCACATTAGTGTTGCCCGTATGTTGAATATCTCATGTGCTGAGACATCATAGGTGTCTACACCCTCCATCCATAACTCATTTAACTCTTTTATAAGAGGTTGCAAATAGACATCAATGTCATTCCTTGGCATTTGTCTACCCAAAATGATCATTGAGAGAATGAAAGAAGTTAGTTTCATATACATCCATGATGGCAAATTATATGGTATCTATTGACGTATGAATTCAATTAACCAAGAAGTTCAGAATCCTAAACTACAAATGGAAAATGTAGAGACAGAGAGAGAAAGAACAATAGGACACCAGAATTTTTTAATGTGGTTTGGCTAAAGTTAGTTGACCCCTACGTCCACGGTAGTATTTTTCTGAGAATGTGTTTACAGAGTATTTGTATGTTATTGATAATTTGATCTTGGTTGTATCAATTCTTTTTTTTTTCATGCTTTTTGTACAATTTTCCTAACCCTTATTTATAGTGTTTAGGGTGTACAATATGTCAAATAAGGAAAGATTCCATAATCGCAATTTGCTTTATGAATTTTCATGAAAATAGTTAATTAATCATGCAAGTTGATATCCATAAGTTAGTACTTGCAAGTTAATTCATTCTCGAGTTTAACCACAGTGAGGGCACTCCGATCTATGGGCTAGACCTTGTTCTCATTGATTTGAGGTTGCTGTTTTGAGCCTTGACCAGTGACTTCAAGTTTGCTCTTGGTAACCTGATACCTTATTTCAACGAGCTTAATCCAGGTTGGAGTTGGCCTTTATTAACTAGGCTTGTCTGTCAGGCTTTTACTAGCCTATTTATATGACTCTAAAAAACACCTGCAACACTAGCCTCCCAGCTCTCAGTGCGATCTATGGATTGGGAGCTGTAGTTTACTCATAAAAGTTGGCAACAGGGATTTGTCATAGCACCATTTAGACTTTTTGCTTTGTCATTTTATCCATAACAGTTTGTACCATCATTACAGCAATTAATGTGCACAGTTTTCTATTTTCATTAACATGGTAGCCATGCTTTTTGCTAGATCGTCAGATCAGGGATAGTTGATTAGCCTCTGGATCCAATGGTGAGGTTGATCAAGTTATGAGGTGAGAAGAAACCCTTTTTCCTTCTCATTTGTCACTTTGAAAATCGAAATTTTTGCTTTCAATCTTACCCACAGTTGCCATTGTTCTTCATTTTCCTGTTCTATTAGGTTTGCCACAAAATATTCTGAATTTTGGATTGCCAAAGACCAATTTTCATCAATCATTCTCTTTTCAGAGCTTATTCTCATTTTCTTGATACAATAAGCTTTTTCAAACTCTAGGCTTTCTGCTTTTTATGAGTGCCTAGCTTTGTGGGTTTCTGGTATTTTGTGTGCTTGATAAAAATTTTACCTGCTGGTTTTAGTGCTATAGTTTATTGGATTTAGCTTTCTATTTCCCAAGGTTTAGTAACTTGATAGGTTTGTTAGTTGAGCCCCTTAGGTTTGAGTTTTAGGCATGGTGACCTAAGGCGTTGTACAGCCTGCTATATAAGAAATCTCCTTATTAGTCTTAGTTCTTTGGTGTGGTCTGCTTACAATGACTTGACTATTCCTCCTTTTTGTTTGTAGATAGTTGTAGCTCATAGATGTTGTGCTTACCTAATAGGGAGTGCTGATGAGCTTGATTCTCTAGCCTATAGTGAAGAGTTGGTATGTGTTATAGATGAAGTGGCCTCCAGGAGTGGTGAGGTCACTAAACAATTCATTGCTCGACTTGACCCCAGTGAGGGTCAACAGGTCATTAGAAAGTCTTCAGGTCATGCGTTGTTCAATCACCACCCTTTGTCCATTAGTCTTGATAAGCTTAGAAGTGTTATTGAAGTATACCACTTTCCCAAGGGCTACCACCTTATGGTGCCTTCTAGTAATGACCATGCAACTTATCCCTCTTTGGGTTTTGTTGCTATCAGCATTCACCACCTTGATGCTAGGCTTAGGTTCCCAATTTACCCTTGTATTGTTGAGTTGTTGAATAAACTAAAGCTTTGCCTATTCTAGCTCACCCTGAATACTTATTCTTAGCTTACCTCCCTTGCCTTTGTTTATCTTAGGAATAATCTCCCTCTTCCTTCAGTACGGGTTTTCTACTATCTTTATAGCATTAAGAGCATGGGTCTGCAGGACGAGTTTTATTACCTTTCAACTTGACAAACCGAGTATAAGAAAATTCTACTACAAGGTGATACAAAGGGAAAATCTAATGTAGGGAACTACAAAACCCACTGGTTTTGCATTTCCTACTCATCTTTATGTCATCTTCACAATTTTGGTTTCATTCTTACTCCTAGTAAGTGAACTGGGGACATGCGGCTTGCATGAAGTTATATCTATTTCTTTCTTGATCTGACATTCTATTTTATTTTGTAGAAGGAGTTCGTAAGGAGAAACCAACATTAAAGGCTGAGGAAGTTAAAGTGCTGGTTTAATTTACTATTGTGAGCGACTTCAGAAACAACCTCAAATTTGACGAGGAATTTTTATGTTCATATAAGCTTGCTCTAGCACTAAATGTCAAGCTTACAAAAGACATCAGAGCTCGCCAAATTAGAGAGGTTAGCCTGGCAAACTTCCAAGAGCATGAAGAAATGGCAAGGCTGAACCTTCATGCTCCTTGAGGCTATACTCAGTCTATTGACCCTCCTGCTGTCATAACCTCATCGACTTCTACTACTACTATAGCCTTTGCAACCCCAGGTCAATCTTCTCTGGCTATACTAGTAGTGACCTCGCAGGCACTGGTTACCACCTCGCAGCTACACATAGTCAAGGTAATCAAGGTCCCATTCATATCGAACCCCCTACTATAAAGTAAAAAATGGACAAGGGGAAAAAGGTTACTTCTCAGCAAGTTACATTTGAGGTTAGAGCTAAAGAGTGACTTGACCAAGTTGTATCTGAGGTCAAGGCCAAAGAGCGACCTGATGGCCTTTGCCTAAAAGTAGAGGCATATTTTGACTTCCTTAAGGAGAGTGTACACCAGACTCTAGGAACCCACACACAAGCACTAGAGTCAGAGGTGTTTCGTGAGGACCTAATGGGCTACATAGTTTGTCACCATCTACTAGTAAGTTAAGTCCTCTAACTTTGATTCTTTTGCCTTTTTGTGGGCTAATGTAATTGTTTGATTTTTCAGAGCATGTTAGGGGCAATTAAGCTAAGGGATGAGCTTCTGGTTTGGGAGGAGCACAAGAAGAAGCTCGAGGGTGACCTGGTCACCATAAGAGCTGAGGTGTTGGAGCTGAAAGACATAATAAGAAACATTGAGGTCACCAAGAAAGAAGTCGAGAATGCTTTATCTTATGAGGTAGCAAGCTGCAAGGTTGTCAAGTCTAGCCTTACCTTTGAGGTTAATAAGATAGTTGATGAGCTGGCAAGAGTAAGAGGTGAGTTGGATGTGATGGTGCAGTGAGCTAAGGCTGTTGAGAATGAGAAAGAGGTGGCTAGGAATCAAGCCACTTTGGCAAAAGAAGAAATTGCTCGAGCTAAGGCAGAAATCGCAGCATTGGTTGTGAAAGCAGAAGAAAATACTGCCATAAACTTTTTGTTCACCTTATGGGGGGAGCACTAGAGATGAATTTCTCCTTCTTTGGTGGGGACATTCATGAAACCATTAAAGGCTTCAAGGAGGATTTGAAAATAGCTTCTCCCAATGAGGATGTGTAGCCTGTAGATGGAGTTTCTTTTAGCCAGGGCATTATTCAAATAGAGAGCAGCTTACAGGTCATGGAGGATACTGATGAACAAATGATGATGACTTGTTCGCCCCATATATTGATCCTCTAGCCCACAAAAGCTCAACTTCTAAGGGCCAGGCTTCTTAGCAGGCCATGATGTTGTAATTGAGTTCCATTTTTGAACTTCCATATGTACATTTTCCTTATTGAAAGAGATTTTTTAATGAGAATATTCCTGCTTTGTTCTTTGGTTTCCATAATTGAATGCTCAGTTGATTATGGGCAACACTCCAACTAGTAGATCATAACTCAATAAGCATTAGTCAAATTGAACATCCAATAGTTTGCATTAATGTGCCTTCAGCTAGCCAACCATGATGATGTATATTTACCAAACATGGCAATGTATATTTGTCAACTACTTATGTCAATGTATATTTATTAAGCAAGGTAATGTATATTTATCAAATCAACCAAGAAAATGTATATTTGCTTAACCAAGACGATGTATATTTGACGGGTTGATTATGACAATGTTTATTTACTCATGCAAGATAATGTATATTTGTTAGTTTGAATGCCTGGTTGGTTATGCTTCAACTAGCAATGAATGCCTAAGTACGTCGCAAATAGTGACTCTTTAGTCGATTTGAATGAGCCTTAACTAGCAAAATGGCTCTTTTTTGCCCTTGAGAATAGTTTATTTCCTATATAACAATTTACTCAATCTATTTAGAGATTAAGAAGCAGAGATATAATGTTACAAGAATAAGAGGGCGAATTAAAATTTATTGATGTATGGGTGGAGATGCTCAGCGTTCCAACCTTAAAAAAATTCATCTTTATTCATATTTGCTAGATGATATGCTCCATTCCTTGGGTTTTTTTTTTTATAATGTAAGGGCCTTCCTAGTTCGGACTTACTGTCCCATTACTAGCCTTGCAAGCTACAGGAAGAGTAAGCTATGGGGTCACTAACTTTGTAGCTCCAAACTCAAACCTTTCTGTTATAGTATCTTGTGACTTGTTGCTAGTAGGTTGCAATCCTGAGGTGAGCTATTTCTCACGTCTCCTCTGCAAGATCAAGATTTGCAGTGAGCAACTGATTATTAACTTTTGGGTTGAAAGTGGCTCTTTGTTGTGAAGTTACTTCAAGTTCTACAGGGATCATGGCTTCAGATCCATATACTAATGAGAAGAGAGTTTCTCTTATGGTGCTATAAGCTATGGTTCTGTAAGCCCAAAGTACTTTCTATAACTCATCTGCCCGTACTCCCTTTTTAGCCTCTAACTTTGTTTTCAAGATCTTCTTGATGATCTTGTTAATAGCTTCAACTTGCCCATTAGTTTATGGATGGTCTATGACTGAAAAGCTTTTCATAATTTTGAGGTTGTTGCAGAACTTAATGAACTGCTCCTTGTTAAATTAGGTTCTATTATTGATCATGATCTATTGATGGACTCCAAACCTACAAATAATATTAGCCCATATGAATTTTTCAATTTTTGAAGAAGATATTTTCATGAGTTCCTTTACTTCTGCCCACTCGGTAAAATAGTCTATAGCTACAACTGCATATTTACAATTCTCACAGCCTGTTGGGAGTGGTCTAATCAGGTCCATGCCTTAGATCACAAAAGGCCATGGACTGACCATTTGTTGCAAGTAGGCTAGTGGAGCTCATGGGACTTTAGCAAATCTTTGGCATTTGTCATATCTTTTTACGAGGTCAATAGCGTTCTACTTCATTGTTAGCCAATAGAATCCCTACCAGAGTGCCTTTTGAGCTAAAGATAGCCCCCCAACATGGTTCTTGCAATGACCAGGGTGAATTTCCTTCAGGATGGTGACATAATCATGGCCATCTATACATCATAGGAGTGGAGTGGAGAATCCTTTTTTATATAACATGTCATCAAAGATACAATATCTGGCTACTCGAGCTCACAGACAATGTGCTTTAAGTTTATCTTGTGGCAACTTGCCATCTTGTAAGTAATCCAAGATTGGATACATCCATAAGTCCTTTTCCACAACAATTGCCATCACCATATCTTTCTGGTCTATGCTTGGTGACGGAAGAAATTCCACTAGGATTGCTTCTAGGAAATCCACACCCCTTGTTATGGCTAAACAAGCTAATGCATTTGCATGTGTGTTCTAAGCTCATGACATTTGATTGACCTCGTATTGTTGAAAAGAATCAAGCAGTTCCATAAACTTTTGAAGGTAAATGGCCGTTTTGACCATTTGTTTGGTATTCACCTCGTACATGACAAACTATGAGCTAGGAGTCGCTATATATCTTTAGGTTTTTAGCTCACATCTCTTTTGCCAGACTGAGCCCTACCAACAATGCTTCGTATTCAGCTTCATTGTTTGTGACCTAAAAACCAAATTTTAGTGCGCATAGGATTTTGTGCTTCTCTAGGATGATGAGAAGCACTATTGCCCTAGCTTTCTGTTTGTTTGGTGACCCATCAACATATAACTCTCAATATGGACCTTTTGGGGCCTTTATTTCCTCCTCTATGAGGCTCGTGAATTCTACAATGAAGTTTACTAAGGCTTGTCCTTTGATTGCTAGTCTCGACCTATACTTAATGTCAAATTGAGCTAGCTTAATTGCCCACTTAAGTAAATAACCTAAAGCATTAGTCTTCTGTAAGATATGCCTTAGTGGGAACTACATTTGCACCACTATGCTATGTGCTTGAAAATATGGTCTTAGCTTCCTTGATGCCATTATGAGGTAGTAAACAAGTTTCTCCATCAACGAGCACCTTGTCTCAGCATCTAACAATCTTTTGCTCATATAGTAAACTAGAAACTATGTTTCACCTTCTTCTTATACGAGGGCCACACTGAGAGCATAATGAGATACTCCGAAGTAAACAATAAGCTTCTCACATTCCTTTGGTTTGGACAAGAGAGGAGCTTGGCCCATGTATTCCTTGAGCTATTGAAAGGCGACTTTGCATTGCTCGGTCCATTCAAAGTGTTTTGCCTTTTTCAGTGCATTAAAGAAGGAGACACACTTATCTATCACTTTTGAAATGAATCTGCTAAGTGCTGTGACCTTGCCATTAAGGCTCTATATGTCTTTGACTCTGATTGGGGATCTCATGACAATAAGAACTTTGATTTTCTCAAGATTTGCTTCGATTCCCCTACTATTTACCAAAAATCTAAGAAACTTTCCTAAAGCCACTCCAAATGCATACTTAAGTGCATTTACCTTCATTCGATATTTCCTTAGAATTTGGAACATTTCCTCAAGATTTCGTACATGGTTGGTGACTTGTTCATATTTCACCAACATGTCATCCATGTACACTTCCATTGTCTTCCCAATCTGTTCCTTGAACATCATGTTTACTAACCATTGGTAAGTTGCCCCTGTGTTCTTCAATTCGAAGGGCATCTCCTTATAATAATTTAAGCCATAATCAGTGATGAATGAAGTGTGTTCCTCATCTTGTAGGTTCATAAGGATCTGATTGTATCCTGAGTAAGCATCCATAAAGTTGAGAAAGTGATGACCAACAATTGCATCTATGAGTTGATCAATTCTTAGGAGAGGGAAGTTGTTTTTTGGACATGCTTTGCTAAGATTTGTGAAGTCAATACAGGTTCTCCATTTCTTTTTCTTTTTCTTCATAAGCATAAGGTTGGCTACCCAGGTTGAGTAGTGAGGTTCACAGATAAACTTATTAGCTAAAAGTTTATCCACTTCTTCTTTAAGAATGGGATAGCACTCAGCAATCATAGGCCTCATCTTCTAGCAAACTAGCTTATGAAGAGGGTTGATATTGAGCCTATGTGACATGATCCTAGGATCAATTCCTACCATATCTTCATGGTTCCAAGCAAAGACTTCTAAGTTTGCCTTAAGAAATTTAGCTAGCCAAGTCTTCACGTCTAGAGACAAGTTTTTTCCCAGCTTGAGGCATCGTTTAGCATCTGCCTCGCTAACTTACATGTCTTTGAGCTCTTTTACTGGACCAGTTACTTTTTCTGTATCCACCTCATGGGCATCAAGGTCATGGCTAACTCCTATTGCACTCCCAACTTGTTGGTCTCTACCAAACACCACACTAACCTTCTTCCCTTTTACTCCTAGTTTGATCGTATCTTTATAGCAGCATTGAGCTATGTGCTACTCACCTCATACACATCTGACCCCATTTGGGGTTGGGAATTTGATGGCAAGGGTCCTGGTAGATGTGACCATGTCTAGGTCATTCATAGTAGGTTATTCCAGCACCAGATTGTATGCTGAGGGATAATCTATAATTAGGAAATCTACCACGATAATGGGTTAGTGGTTTAAATCTCCTAGAGTGATAGGAAGTCTAACTTGCCCCATTGGTAGTATTGCATCTCCCATGAAGTCTTAAAGGGGTTATGAGGAAGGTTTCAACTAATCCAAATGTAAACCCATTTGATAAAAGCATCGCTTATACATGACATTCACCAAGCTACTGATATCAATCATTATTTTTCATACCTCGGCATTATCGATTCTAGCTTGGATAACCAATGCATCATTATGAGGAGAATGTACTTCTTGTGCATCTTCATTTGTAAATGTGATGCTATTTGAGGTTATTTTAGCCTTCTTGGTGAGCCTATCAGATTCACCATGACCTGTGATTAGGACATGTGGTGTTCATGCGACCTATTTGAAGTACCTATGATGTGAGGACCACCATGGATGGTGAATATTGTTCTTATTGTAGGTGCCTTCCCTTGTTCAGGAGCCCACTAGCATTGTTACTATACCAGTTGTTGTGGTTGCTAAGGTCACTGACCTGTAGGCCGCACTATATAATCTCTCAAGTGACCTTTTCTAATTAGAACTTGAATTGCATCCTTAAGTGCCTAGCAATCCGAAGTATTGTGCCTAGTTTCATCATGGTAGGCACAAAACTTGTCTTTGTTTTTATACCTATTAAGGATCTTTATAGGACTAGGCTTCTCCAAATCTTCTTGATTCCTTTCGGTTGCAAAGATCCTATCTTGAGTATCTGATAGGACACTATAGGTATTATGGCAACTTGGATGTTGAGGTCGCTCACTCCTAGCATTTTTTGCAACTTGATAGGCCGAGCCATCCTTCTGGGTTTCTTTGGCTTTCCCACCATTTCTCCTGTTTTTTACTTTGGCTAGTAGTATTTATCTCTTCCTTTTGGTTAGACTTCCTTGGATCGAAGGTTTCTTCCCACCTAATTTCCTTAGCAACTCATTCATAAAACTTAACCAAGTCTTTCACTAGAGACTTATATATGCTCTTGTATAGCTTACCATCCTTGCAAAGTCTTACAAAGATTGTTGTTAGGATGCTCTCATCAGATGGATTTTCTACATTGCTGACCTCATGCCTGAAGCGGGTGACATAGTCTTTTAGTGACTTGTTCCTTCACTGAAAGACTATTGCAAGGTGGCAAGATGGTGCAAGCTACTATTTCAACTCCTTGTATTGGCTGGTGAATCTTCTTTGACATTCTTCTTAACTATTAATGCTGCGCAATAGGAGATTCCTGAATCACATTCAAGGTATGTCTCCAAGAGTAGTTGAGAAAACACAACACTTGACTAAAGGATTGGTTGTCTGGAGATCCATTTGTACATTGAACGCGTATAGGTGATCGTAAGGGTCACTACCCCATTGTATTATGGAATTGTGGGGATTTTAAATTTGTGAGGGAGAGGCTCTATTTCGATCTCACTAGTGAATGGTGTACTTTCCTTATAGCATTCTCGACTACCCTACACTTGAGGGCATTCTTCTAACTGATTCACCCTCTGGAGTAACTCTTCTACCATTGGGTCGTAAGTCTTAGATTTTCGGTTGGAAGATTACTAACTCCTTCTACCTCCATGATCATGGAAGTGACGATTTGAGGTTCCATGCTTTTTTTGCCTATGATCCAATGAATGTTGGTCTGACACATGCTCTTGTCTAGTTCTGTTTGAGCTTTCTACTTGATGTGAATTCTTATGTTACTGATCATCATAATCCTTGCATGCTCGATTGACATTTGATCTTGTCTGCAAGTTGGAGGAGTGAGCTAAATCAGCATGTTGATGCGCTTGTCTAGCTGGCGACTCCTCCTGAGCTTCTTGTTATGGCTGCTGGAGTACTCATTCAGGTGCAGCAACTTTAACCTATCTTTGCATGCCTAAGACTTTTTCCTATGTCAGCATTCTAACCTCCTCAGTCAGTTCTTTTACCATGTTTTTAAGTACTTCCTGACACTGGTGCCATGTTTACACTGCATTAGATCTAGGAATAATAATAGTAGGCTAATAGTGGGCTGTTGGGGGTAAGCTAGTAGCTGTACCTATAGTAGGAGCAGTAGAAGTGCCCGCTATAGGATGAACTAGTTCCCAATGTTGTTCTATGTAACCCTCTAGTTGGTCAACTGAGGTATCAGAACTTCAAGTGGTTTTTCCTCTAACCATTATTACTAAATGAAAAATTAATTAGAATGTAGAAAATCAACTAGAATGTAGTTTAGGCCCTCTTTCTAGTGCCAAAATATTGACATGTAAATTCAGTCAACCAAGAAGTTTAGAAACCTAAACTACAAATGGAAAGTGTAAAGAGAGAGAGATGAAGAGAGAAAGAAAGAATAAGAGGGCACCAAAAGTTTTTAATATGGTTCAACTAAAGTCAATCAACCCCTATGTCCATGGTAGTATATTTCTGAGGATGTGTTTACAGAGTATTGTATGTTGTTGATAATCTGATATTGGTTGTATCAATTTTTTTTCATGCGTTCTGTACAATGATTTTAACCCTTATTTATAATGTTTGGGGCGTATAATATGTCAAAAAAGGAAAGATTCTAGAATGGCAATTCACTTCATGAATTTCAATGAAAATAGTTAATTAATCATGCAAGTTAATATCCACAAGTTGGTACCTGCAAGTTGATTTGTTCTTAGGTTTAACCATAGCGAGGGTGCTTCGATCTATGGGCTAGACCTCGTTCTCATCTATTTGAGGTTGCCACTTTGAGCCTTGACCAGTGACCTCAAGTTTGCCCTTCGTGACTTGATGCCTTATTTCAATGAGCTTAATCCAGGTTGGAGTGAGCCTTTATTAACTGGGCTTGTCTATTAGGCTTTTACTAGCCCATTTATATAGTTCTAGAAAACACCTACAATAGTATCAAAATTATAGGCCAAATGTTGTAATTAGTACTCATGGTTCCAAAAGGATTAAATCCATTAGTGGTTAGACCTAAGCAAACATTTCGAGGATCTGAAGCAAATTTGAGGTAAGCTGTGTAAAATTTCTTTCGCACTTTAGAGTCTCTTGGATGCCTCATCCAACCATCATTACAATTCCTAGTTACATGCCAACTCATGTGCTCAACCGTATTAGTAGACATAAACAACCTTTGCAACCTTTGTTTAAGTGAAAAGTAACATAACAATTTTATAATTTGTTTCTTCTACTTACTAACAACCTTTTCCTTCCATTTAGATGTCTAACATCTCTTGCATGTTTCCCTATTCTCATCCTCACCCCAATACAACATACAATCATTTGGACAAGTGTGCATCTTAGTGTAATTGAGACCAAGTTTGGTGATGGTTCTCTTAGCCTTATACAAAGAACTAGGTATCTTAGCATGCAATAATGCATCCTTCAATAATTTCAAGATCATTGTTGTTGACGATGAAATTTAGTTCGTATGGAGGACTCAAACTTCAGCCAACGGGGATGAGTTCTAGGATCCTATACTGCTTCCAAAGTGCACTGGGGGAAAGGGAGAGGAAGCAGTGTGGCATAGTATTTTTAATGTGGTTCGGCTAAATCCAGGTGGCACCAGACTCTACATCCATGATGAAGATTTTATTAACATTTCGAATCATTTTTATAGAGTATTGGCTGATACTATGCCAGTCTCCTTCTTTTCTAACAATACACTCCTATTTATAGAGGAAGGAAGAGTTACATGCATTAATTACAAGCTACAGTTGTATTACATAAAGATATAAATAGAAAAGACAATAAAATCTAAAATCTAGTTGTTATAAGATGTGGGCTGCAAGATGGGTCCCTCCTATTGGCTAAGGACTTATATCTGCAAGCATCTTCTACTCGGTGTGGTCCTACCGTGCGGAGTGTTTGTCATCCCAAGCTAAGGTTCCTTGCTCAGGGTCATTATGAGAGGTCGCTGTAGCGAGCTTGATGCTGCTGTAGTGGGGTAGTGAGCTTGAGCAGGATAGTTGATTGCTTGACAAGCTGGTTTTACAATCACTTCATTATGTTGTTATCTGGAAGCGAGCGAGGTAAAGCTTGTTGGGTGCCTTCAGTGAGCTGGACGATCTAACCTCTGATGGGTTTGAATCTATCACATTCTTCTAAGGCCATTTTTTGCCTATAATATTAGTCCCCCAACTCTCGGTTTGCTTTGCGGGTCGGGAGTTATAAGTTTTTCAAGGCTATATTCATATTTCCAGTTGATGTCCTTGCTTAGCCAAAGTGTCATTTCATAGGTCTTTTTGCTCTGCTTTAGACCATGCTTTCTTCTGTTTCCATTTTTGGCCGTTGGCATGGCATTACCTCTAGTTTCGGGCCTTCAGATGAAGATCAGATGAGATATCTTCTAGATTCTTCAAAGGGCCAAGCAGGTCTTTTTATATCTGTGGGGTCTTTCCTTCTTGCCCCAAAAGAGTTCGAATGGAAGAGGCTAAAGAGCCCCTTGCATTTCTGTTGGCTTTGCTTCTTGTCGAGGCATGGATGGTCTGTTGTCGGGAGGCATGGATAGCCTGTTGCACGTGGCTTTGCCTTAGGATCCTTCTAGCGGGCTCCTAGGGAGTCTTGTGCAGATCCCAGATTACTTCCTCCCTGCAAGCATGAGCTCACTGATTGGCCTTCTACTCTTTCTTGTAGGAATGGTAGTGCCAGGTCTTCGAGCTTCTTGCCTTTGTTTCTGCATTTCTTCTTTTGATGTAATTTTTGCCTCGTTGAGCGAGGTCTTTTCACTGTTTGAGCTTTTCTTTCTTTGAATGTTGTACCAAATGCTTCGTGCATTTCTATATGTAAATTTCTGATGATCAATAAAATGTTTCTTTGGCCAATCGACCGAGCTTTAGTTTTCTACCTTTTGCTTAGTTGTTCTCAATGAGTAAGAGTCAGGTCGCATGTGAGCTATGACTGATGAGAAATCTGGTATGAGCCATGAGAGTTCGTCTGCATGAGAGTTACAATTTTTCATTCGCGTGCTAGCTGCGGGCGCTCAGTTGCATGAAAGTTGTAATGATTTCATCTTAGCATCCTTGCACTGTAGTAGGCTAGTAGCCTATTATTGAGTTTTAGTGCATCACCAAGGTAGGCTCTGGGGCCGTCTCACCCTTAGTCTTATTTCATTGTGGTGAGGTGATAACTTGTCACCAAGTAGGGTCATACGTCCGTACCACAGCAAGCTCATTGCTCAATTTCGTGGCAAGCCTATTGCTCAGTGGGACAACAAGCTCGTTGCTCAGTATCACAACAAGCCTGCTGCTCAGTGGGACAGCAAGCCTATTGCTCAGTCTCATAGCAAGCTCATTGCTCAGTCCCATAGTAAGCTCATTGCTCAGTCCCATAGCAAGCTCATTGCTTAGAGAAATAGCAAGCTCGTTGCTCAGCTATTGGGGAATTTGCTCCCTTAGTCATAATTGGAATGTCGCTTGCCTTGGATGTATCGACGAGGTAGGCCTTGCGCCGTCTCATCCCCAAATGAATCCTTGCAAGGACGGAGTGAAAACTCTTTGTCTAGACAATGCCTTTTTTGGCCAATCGATAACTTGTGCTGGTTTAGTGTACAATAGTTGATACAACTAATCGCCATTGATAACAAATGAGTGTTACAGGATTATAATATGGTTCTGATGGAGGGCTCATGCTCTTGGGTGTGAACTTGCTAAGCCTATCAAGCGCATTGTCCAAGCGGTCTTACCACATAATCCTATAGTCGGCCTTTCCTGATGAGGTCTTTGATGGCATCTTTCAGTGCCTGACATTCTGAGGTGGTTTGCCCAGCCTCATTGTGGTAAGCGCAAAATCTACTTTGGTCCTTGGACTTAGTAGTGGCCCTCATCGGTCTGGGTCTTCTAAAGTCCTCATTATTTTTTTCTGTGGCAAAAATTCTATCTTGTGTATTAGACAGGATGCTGTAGCTTTCGAAGCGACCTCTAGGTCACTGAGGCTTCACCTTCTTAGCAAGGTGAGGAGTGGGGTCATCGTGACTCTCGCTGCCCCTCTTCTTGCTTGTAGGGGGACCACCAGAGTCCGCTCTACACTTGGGCTCCTCCGTTCCAAAGGTTTCTTTCCATCTTATTTGTTTGGCAGCTCACTCATAGAATTCAACGAGGTCTCAAGCTGGGGACTTGTAGAGGCTTCTGTTCAGTTTTTCATCTTTGCAAAGTCCCGCTGAGATTACTGTTAAAATACTTTCCTTTGAGGGATTCTCCACGGAGTTGGCCTCATGCCTGATCGAGTTACGTAGTCTTTGAATGACTCACCCTTACGCTGGAAGATCATCGTGAGCTGGTAAGGGGGTGCAAGCTGTTTTATTTAATGCTCGATATTGGTAGATGAACTTCCTTTGGCATTCTTCCCAACTATCGATGTTGCGCCTAAACTATGCCCGAGGCATTTCCCCTAATGTGGAGGAAAAGACGCGGCATTTCACCAAGGGGTCAATAGTTTAGAGGTCCATTTGGGTATTGAATGCATCTAGGTGGTCGCTCGGGTCGTTATTCCGATCATATAGTGGGATTACAAGTACTTTGAGCTTCTGTGGGAAAGATCGCAGCTTGATCTCCACAGAAAATAGAGAGCTTTCCTCATAGCGAGGCTGGTGGCTTCCAGGTTGTAGATGCTCTTCTAGCCGTTTGAGCATATGGAGGATTTCCTCTATTGTCCTATTTTGTGTCTCAGATTGAGGGGTTGAGCTTCCTACTCATTGCGAGCCCCCCAGTTGCTGACCATCATGATCTTCATGAGTTTCCTTCTGAGCCTCTTTATGAAGCTACTGGAGCTATGCCATGATTCTTCTTGTCTTTGTATGCTTTTCTTGAGTTTTAGGAGTGGTGATAGACTATTGGTGAGCCCCCGCAACGAGAGTGTCCATCAGTTGGAGGGTTGGAGTGGTTAAACTCTAAGTGGTTCTTCCTCTCACCATTGTTAAGCAGCAGTGGAGACTTCAGGGAGTAGATGGATTCCCACAGATAGTGCCAAAATATTGATGATGAAACTTGGTTTGTACGGAGTATCCAAACTTCGACCAACGGGGGATGAGTTCTGGGATCCTATACTGCTTTCGAAGTGCACTAGGGGGAAAGGGAGAGGAAGAAGTGGGGCACGGTATTTTTAACATGGTTCAGCTAAATCTGGGTGACACCGGACCCTAGGTCCATAACGAAGATTTTATTAATATTCGGAATCATTTTTACAGAGTATTAGCTTATACTATGCCAGTCTCCTCCTCTTCTAACAATACATTCCTATTTATAGAGGAAGGAAGAGTTACATGCATTAATTATAAGCTACAGTTGTATTACATCAAGATATAA
>JANHAO010013693.1:0-15759 GCA_026873985.1 Saraca asoca
AATAATCACATCAATCCTAATAACAATGTAGATATTTTCATCTTATCTTAGTTATGTGATTCTAGATTTATTATGCATTAGGTCTTTAAAAAATTATATAGAATAAATCCTTAATTTTAACACCTTTTAGCCTCCTTTCTTAAGTTTATCTTAATTTTATTTCCAATTGTGAGACTTACCAAAAAAAAAAAAGAAAGAAAAAAAACATAGAATTCATATTTGTGCAACACATCTTATGTATACATAGTAATAAATGAGACACAAATATAAGATTCACATATCAAATAAGAGAATTAGCAGGTTGTAAACAAGTATTGTTATGATCTTCACACATATTTATATAATATTTTTTACAAAAACAAAAAATACAAATTAAATTAGAACTAAATCATCCTAGAAAAAGAAACATTGATTACACATTAAAGTATCAGGAAACCATAACCATAGGATGGAGTCATGAAAACATGAAATTGGCATGGAAAGAGTCCATATAAAGAGCTATCATTTGAAAGGTTATAAATTATTGGCATGATAAATATAACTTCATGATGAATGAGTATACTGCTGAGTACGACCAGGCTAGTATATGTGCCGTGCTGACCAAAGGAACCCCTCTCTCTCTCTCTCTCTCTCTCTCTTTCTTTCACATAATATTTGATTCAGACAAGAGAGAGAGAGAGAGAGAGAGAGAGAGAGAAGAGTTAAAATGTACAAAACAAGTACTATTCAACTTCAGAAGATGCCAATCGTGTGGTATTTACAGAGTGAGTGAGTGCCATAATGGGTTTCGAATAGGGGTCCCTTTTTCTTTCTTCGTTGCTTGCATGGGTGCGTTGCTGTTGGACCATTCCTTTCCCTTATCTGTCCACAATTTCAGTAGAGGACTGACACATGGGATAAATGGCCATTGTAGTTCAGATAATTGTAAAACTTTCAAGGGCCACTTGTACCGTTTGTAGGGAACAGATATTACAAATTATGTTTTATTGTCCAGTATACCAACAACTTTTAAATTTGTATAAGTTTTTTCTTATGGATTAGTACACTTGGTAAATTAATTTTTTACTGTTGGTTAAATAGACTATTTTATTGCTGATATTTTCTTTCTTTAGCAATGTGTTTCTACAGATTTTCTTTTTAGTTGAGCGTGAATTAAAATATTATTATCCTTTTTCTTTTGCAGTTGGAACATTCTCAATTTTATTTTTTTAATTTCCATTAAAACCAGTTATTCTTGTCGTCATTGATGGAAAACTTAGCAAAAATTTTGAATCATCTTTAGATTAGACAACATATTTTGTTGTTTACACCCAATGTTGTGCAGAAAATTCATCAAAATTGATGCTTTTTTCAAAAAAGAATCCTCCTTAGACAGGGATTTGCAGTCATTGATGTCAATCGAGAGGCCCATCAGATTTTCTTGGATTTCATCTTTGGTGTTGTTTAAAGATGGCACAGCAAGCCTTGATCCAATCCAAATGGTTCCTAGCTCCCTCTTTAAATTAATACTTCAAAAACTTTTCTTAGTCCACACTTCGAAGATGATGTAAACACTCTTCTCAATGATTGAATCCATCCAATTCCAGAAAAGTTAAGAAAATATAAATTTGATCTGATATCTAGTAAAATATTTCAATGGCGCCAAGAACATAATTTGGTTCAATTTTTATTTTTATTTTTTTTAAGATTCAGTCACATGTGCGTTGCATGAAATACCACTCATTTCCTAATTTTTACAGCAGAACTCCCAGCCATTTCTAGGGCTTTGTGGGATTTCCAGTGCTTTCGGCTTTTTAGCCTTTGAAATTTCAAGTCTTGTGTTTGTCCTTGTCTCTTTTTCTTACCACAGATATTTTCTTCTCTTTTCAGATTTTATGCTCTCTCTTATTCACATACCCACTCTCCATTTTGCCATCGCATGTCCATACAAGAATTCACAAAACTAACTTGCTTTCTTTTTAGACTTGATTAAATTTAAACTTGTTTTCTTTATCTCCACATGTTCAAATTATTTCATATTTATGCTAATCACATCACATGATGTAATTGTTATATAATAAATAAGACTAATGTCACAATCACATATTGCTGCAATGACGGATTCTTTCACATGAATTTTTAAATTTCTCATAATATAACTATGTGGCATATTAAACTTTTGTTATTTGAGTAACAAATTGTGCATATTATTAAATCCAACTAGCACTTTCCTTGTTTTTATGTTGACCCACTTTGTGGTTTTTATCATTTTCAATCCCTTTGGCAAGCCTTCCAAGAGTGATTTCTTTTTTTTTCCTGGTGAAATTCATAGCTTGAAGCACAAAGTCAAAATTGAAAGCCGTGATAGGAACCGATCAGGACATTGAATGAGCCACCCACTACCTTAGGGAGTGGACTATACAAAGAGAAAGACATGTAGAAAAAATAGAAAAAAGAAGAAATGAGCAGCTAAAGAGTACAGGATTTTACGCAAAACACATCAATATTAGGGCTAAAAATATAAAAATTTATGTGGAGGGGCTAAGTTTTTTAAACGTGCATGATTTAATAATGCGCACAAGTATTTTGTTTTATTTGAAGTGAAAGCAAAGCAAAGAGAAGGTGCACCACTGCCTCATCCCCATCCTAAACATAGTGGGTTCGTTTGACCATATTCTTTGTTTTGTAGATTTTTGATCCAATTCCATTATTTAGGTGGTCACCTTTTGAATTAGCAATATCCACAAACATATATTGTCATTGAATGACCAACTAATGAGTTGAGAGAGAGAAAGGTGTTGGAAAAAAAAGCTATAAACAGCAATGAATGCAATTCAAAGATACTGAAACTAATTCTTCCAAGAGCACCAAAACAAACATAAAAACAAAATAGATACTAATTAAAACTTCCGAATCCAGCATTCTCTTTTTCTTTTGTTTTTAGTAAGAGATTGACTTAGCAATGAAAGAGAGAAAAGAAATGAAAAATTAATTAATAAATTTTAGTGAAAATCGGATACATAATTTACTGTCTTCAAATTTTAAAGCCCAACACAGACAGTAATCATAGAAAAAAGGGTTTGAATGAGAGAGAATAAGAGTTCTTTACATAAAAGAGATGAAAAAATTACTTAATAAATTTCAGAAAAATCTAACATGATTATAGTTTTTGAGTTCTGAAAGGCAGATACAGACAGTAATCACAGAGAAAAGAGTTGCAATCAGTATTCTCTTTTTGTGAGTGGGGTTTGTTCAAGACCAACGTGAAAATTCCATAAGCCATTAAGCTGTGAGAATGGTGATTGCGTCAAAGCTCGACAGCCAGACACGTTATGCTTAAAAGTTCAAAAACGCTATCGAAAATAGTGACAGACACAAAATTACTAAGGCTGACCCGGTTTCAGTCATTTAGATCTTCCTTAAAAAATTTTTTTAATCTTATTATAATATTAAATTTTTTAATATCATTATTTATTATTTTTATAATAAATAAAAAATATCTTTTAATTTTTAGATTCATTTAATAATGACATTAAATATTTCATTTGTTAAAATATAAGAGAGGGTAGATGTTGGACAAGAATTCTTTCCCTCTCTTTCAGCGCCATTCCAAGCAATTCCCGATACGGCATTGAAGAGCGAACAAAATATGGATGTGCATTAACCAATCAATGTTTGAATGATAAAGGAGCCAAGATTCAAGCAATTGTTCATGATGACGAAGAAGAACAAGAACCGATGAATAGTGCAGGAAATGGATAGTTATCATCAGCTTACAAATGAAAGAAACAATGAATGTTTTTTGTGACATTCATGAGTGATATGTCAAATATTTTATTCGTAAAATTAGACTGATTAAAATTATATTATCACGACATGAATTAAATGCAAACGTCACGAATAAAATTAGAGATTAAAATTATTTGTAGTCATTATTTGATTCATTCTGAATAATTAGAATTTTAGTTTATTTTGGTTTAATTTCTCATTTATCTTGCAAGTTCACTTCGATCTATTCTAGTCTTGATAAAATCTCTCTTCCTATCGAATTCTAGTTGTCACAATAAACAAAGAGAACATAAGTATGCATTTTGATGGGAAGAACATGTAGAATAGAGATTTTAGGAGTAGGAACCCGTTACAATAAAATATAGATATAACTTGATTGATCACTGAAAGAATACCTAATTGATTATTTGAGCCTAAGTACTATTACAAATAAAACTCAATTACAAAATGTCACAAATGGACTAATACTTTAATAAAATTTTAAATTATGCTATGTCCAATATTAGAGAAAAATCTAAAAATCTCTCATTTGGATTACATAATTTAGAACTCATGGCCTTTTCAAGTAAATGTCAAAGTAATTATGGCACTATTATGCCTTTAGATCTTAATTGAGATCATAAGCATTCAATAGTTTAGAACATTATATTCAATAGAGATATTAATGTCATCATTACAAAAAAAAAACATGTAATTTTTGACAAAAAATCCATCAGAAATGATGAAAAGTCCATCGAAAATCGTTATTTTAGACAAATTTTAAATGGAAAATAGTCGTTGGTGAAACTATGGTTGGAAATTTTTTCGGTTACAAAATAAATTTTCGTCAAATTTTTTCAATAGATTTTGAGGTGATGGTTTTTAGAATTTTTTTCTCTTTTATCTATCAAAAATCCATCAATAAATCATCATAAATCAGTTGATAAAGTCATCGAAAATTCTATCAAAAAAGCACAAGAAATTTGTTGTAAAATTCCAAAAAATCGTTGAAAATCCATCGAAAAAAGATAATTTTTTAAAATTTTATTTGATATAATTTTTTGAAATTATATTTTAGTTTTTTATTAAAATAATTTTGATCTAATTTCTAAAAATTACTATTTAATTTATAATAAAAAATTAAGGTACAACACACATGAATAAGTATCAATATATAAAATTAGTAAAATAATTCATAAATTATATTATTCAACTTAATGATGTATGAAACATATTATTCAAATAAAAACACAAAAGTATAACTACAATACAAGATCATCAGAGAAGAACTAATCATCAGTTTTTGAAACCCGGGTAATGGCCTGTTGCTATGATTCCTTTGGTTGTTTACGACCTTCAGCTGGTAGTGCTCGAACCGTCAACTGTAGGGGTGGCTACGATGGTGATGGATATATGTAGGCAGGAGGTGACTGGTAATAAGCAGGGGGTTGGTGGTAGTATGAATAAGGATAAGGTGGAAGAGGAAGCGGTGGAGGTTGACTTTGTTGTTACTACTGAGTCTGCTTAAGGTGCACTGTCTGAATGAAAATCACTTGCATCTACTACTGTATCTTGGTCATAGTGCACTTGAGTTGGTCTAATGTAGCATGTGACATGTTCTTAATATGAGATCAATGGGCAATGCAGTCATCACCACGGTGGCCTTTGATCTCTACTTGTAGACCCGTCCCTTCTTGGTCTTGTCAATGGTGTCCACGTACAAATTACAATTAGATGACCTCACCACATCACCATCCATGTCCCTAGAGCCTTCAGGATCTCTTTGCACTTGAGTTTATGTTAAGTCCTCCTTTCTTTTATTAAATTCTCCTACAAATTAAAATAATTAATTTTTATAATATTTTTACTACCAAATACACAACACATTAATAACAAAAATGTAAGTTAATAGAAGCTACTTATATAGGACTGTATAGCTCAAGGCAAGACCTACTAGCCATCTTTTTGGGTATGCGTGCAGCAAAACAAGGCAAAACAAGCTATCCATAAGTTGCCCCTAGTCTTATGTATTTGCACAACATAGAAATTTTTGTGGACAATACAGATTGTGGTATGAATGTAACTACTACAATGTAAATGACATAAATAATATTAAGTTAAAATAACATTACCATGCGCAGCCAATTTTTTGATATCGTAATGGACTTGCCTGTGTGCAGGGAGGAACCCTATCCAGCTACATTTGAGGCCCTGTTCCTTTTATTTTGCTTGAACTTGTATTTGAATTTGGGGTCTTCCCAATACTTGAGAAAACCTTCCCACTTCTCATCCCTGATCCAGCTGGGTTGATTGGGCTTCTTCTTCTGCATCTCATTCATCATATTTTTCATTTTGTTGGAACCCTTATAGTTGAAGTTCTTCCACATGTTCTTCCCGTAAGTAGGGTTCCACTTCCAATACTTCTACAATTAAAAAAAAAACAAGGCAAGCACCAATTAGTTAGCGAATAATTTTAAAAAATGAAATTTAAATGATAAACAAAGTATTAAAACTTCATCCCAAACTCTCATATAACATCATGCAGATGGGATTTGAAATACTCTTCCATGTAGGCCATACACCTTCATACTTGCTCATAATGATGTGGTGTATGGTGCTTACCAGCTCATAGGTAAAAAAAAACCTGATTAACTAATAAAAATAAATATAGTCAAGCAATTAAAAAATAAATTGAAAATGTAAAAAAAAAATAAAGTTCTTAATCAACCATTAAAAAAAAATATAGTTAAGAAATTAAAAAATAGATTGAAAATATCAAAAATAAATTTCATAATAAAAAATACATAACCTGTCCTATATAGCATAATGGTATTCCTAGGACCAAGTACGAGTACCCCAAGGAGTGGAGGTTGTCTAAAGGCAAATGTTGCTTCTAAAGATAGAGGCACCATCTATGAAGGTGTTCCAACTATCTCTGGGATTGCTACTGCAATTGTGTCTACATTGACGCCTATACAGGTGGCTCTATCCGGCTAGATGTAGGTCGCAGTGTGAGAATGAAAGTGTAGTTATAAGGAACAACAACTAAAGGGCTTTGGCTAGCAATCACAGGTGAACTGCTACCTGGGGAATCGTGGGGAAATCTCATCCCTGTGAACTACTACCAGGGCAATCGCAGGTGAATTATGTGGAATACTAATTTAGGAAATTAGTATTCTAAAATTGGTGAAATCAAAGATAAAGATATGAAATGATTTATTAACATATTACAGAATTGCTTACTTTTTAAATAGCTCTACTCCTTCACAGTTTAAAAGCACATGTATTGTGATTAATTTTAATTCTTCATTATCCAAATATCATTCTTGACAAAACCTAACAGAGCATCATGGAATATTGAAGATGGAAAGAATAGGATCTAAGGTTGCATCACCTCCCTAGTTATCATTCCTACCAGCTCATGTGCTTTGGCATTGCACATTAGAGCCAAAATAGTATTAACAAAATTGAGCTATTTCCTCAGTTAAATAAGCTTCACATATACTTCCTTTAGGGCTAGCTTTATGGTTGACTTTGTTCTTCAACCTATTAAGAAATATCTCAAATGGATACATCAATCGATATTGCATAGGGTCACCTACCCTTGCTTTGAATGACAAATGAATAGGCAAATGCTCCATCGAGTAAAAAATAGTTAGTGGGAAGATCCACTCAAGCTTGCATATTATCAGGGAATATTTTGTTCCATTTGCAATAATTCCTCTTCTCATAGGACTGTTGAGCATAATTCCTTAAAGAATTGACTTAACTCAATTAAGACCCTTCATATAGGATTTGAAAGTCTAGAAAAGGCAATAGGAAGCAATCTTTCCACGAAAATATGACAATCATGATTTTTCATACCATGTATCTTACTATTGCCTACATCAACATACTTATTCAATTTGGATGCATAACCATTAGGCATCCTTAACTTTTTAACCTATTCACAGATTGCCTTTCTCTCATCCAAGTTCACAGTGCAAGAAGCTTTAGGTTTATATATTTTTCTATTTGCAACCACTTTAAGCTATAACTCCCTTCTTTTACACTATTTTAGCAAATCCAACCTCACCTTAATATTGTCTTTGGTTTTCCCTTTAACATATATCACTGTATAAAAGACATTATCAAAGATGTTCTTCTCTATGTGTATCATATTGAGATTGTGTTAGAGTAAGTTGAATTGCCAGTATGGCAAGTCCTAGAATATGCTTCTCTTAGCCCAATTGTGATATAACCTTTATCCTAGCATCTTGATTGGCCAAGTTTCTTTGACTTTTAGAGTGGAACAAACCAGATAAAAAACTTGTTCATAGCTTAATCTTGGAAGTGGTTTAGATCTCTCCATTCAATTTACGATGAAGTTATTCCTGTTTTTCTTGTAAGGATGATTGTATGGTAGAAATTGTCTGTGACAACTAAACCATGACTATTTCTTCCCATGCTTTAAGGTGAATGCTTTTGTGGATTCTATACATATCAAGTAAGCTAATTTTCTAGCCATTTGCTAATTGGATAACATTCCATATACAGGAAAGTCATTGATGGTCCACATCAATGCATCCTTTATTTCAAAGTTTTGCTTCATTGAAATGTCATACATTGGAACACCATCACTCCACAAAGTGAGTAATTCATCTATCAATGGTTACATGAACATATCAATTTTACTCTTTGAGTTTTCTGGACTTAGGATGATTGCTGTTAGGAACATATATAGAGTTGTCATACAAATATGCAGAGGCAAATTATGAGGAGTGACTATTATTAGCCAACATAAATACGGTGCAACTTTATGATTGAATGGAGTGAATCCATCATAACATAAACCAAGTCTTACATTTTGAGGATTGATTGCAAACTCTGGGTACTTTTGGTCAAATTGTTTCCAATCTTCTCTATCTGAAGGGTGACACAGAACGTTGATCTCCTTTCAATTCTGATGATGTCATCTTATATAAAGAGCTAACTTCATTGAAGCATACAACTTTTGCAATTTGGAGATTAAAGGCAGATAATATATTCTCTTGTATGGAACTTCTTTGCTAATCCAACCTGTCCTCTGTTCGTTATATCGAGGTGAACTACAAATTCTACATTATTTATCAAATCTAACCTTTCTATAGAACAACATGCACCCTTTCATAGCCCCAATCCTAACTTCTTCACTAATTTCCTCTTTTCATAAAAGTTAGGAGAATAACTTTATCAGGCATGTGTGTCTCAATTATAAGTTGCATAATTTGATCAAAGGAATTCTATAGTAAGTTGTAATTAGATTTTATGCTTAACATTCTTTCTACTAACGATAACTTTGAATGGTTAGTACAATTTGTCCATAATGGCTAATATATAGCTTCTAACATTTCATAAAAGTTTTTAGTATCCTAATTTGAAGGCTCTCCTACAATGCATTCAAAGTGAGTTATAATGTCTGGCCAACCAGCATCCAATATTATGTTCTGATACCTATTACTTGTATCATACAAATCTCATGTTATACTACTTGAAGATTTTCCTTTTTTTCTAGAGGTCTTTCCTCATCATGATTAGTCCACCGTTAGTAATTTTATTTAAATCCAAATGTATACAAGTCAACCTTAACTTCATCTGAAGGTAAAATTTTTTTACATTTATGTTTGGAGCATGGATACTTTATCTGACTATCATGTAAATAAATTTGCTAATTTTTTTGCAAAATCTTTAAATTTTTCCACCCTATTTAGAAAATCCATCTTATATCCACTATATCTTGAAAGAAGTCTATTATACATCTATCTACGATGTTTTAGAATTTCTATAATCTGTTTATTGAAGTTAATTGAAATAGGAGAAAATCACTACATATTTATAGAAATCTATTAAGGAAAGTATTTAAGGAATTTCCATATTTTGTAAATAGTTCCATTATTATATTTTCTCCTACTTAGTAAATAAATAACAATAGATAAATCTATTTAGGGAAATGATAATTAATATGTACAAGATAGTAATTAATTTCAAAAATTAACAAATTTAAAATATATATAATTTCTAAAATAAAAATATGTTCTATCTAAAAATATATGGAATTTTTAAAGTAATTTCAATAATAATATTAACTATATCATCTAACTACTTAATCCTACAAAATCTAATTCAATATGTATATAATTCCTAAATATAATTTACTAGTTATAATTAGTTAATCCTAATTCAAACATATAAGAAAATACAACTAATAATTAAAAATTAACTCCAATAATATTAAAAATTGTGAATAATTAATCAACTTATAATTATACCATATACTAATTTTAGTGTCCAAATAAGAAAAGTGACAAAAAAAATTAGTATAGAAACTGAAGTCCAAAACTATAGAAAGCAAAATCAGAGAAGCTAATTAACCCATAAAACAGTTAATAATTAAATAAAAACAATCATTACAAATGTAAAATAAAATAGTTAGAATAATTTAATCAGTTTAGATTTGTGAAAAATAGCTTAAAAGCACAAGAATCAAGCTAGGAAAGCAAGAAAGAGTTCTAACGCAGCACGGGAAGAAGATGGAAACACAAATACAAGTAAATTGCATGCTTTGTGGTTTAAAGGGCTTTCAAATTTCTGATGGATTCATCTGTCAGAAATCCAGTGGAAATAGCAAGTAATTTTTTTAAAATTCGTGCCCATTTTCTAATAGATTTCTAATGGATTTTTACAATATTTTCGATGGATTATTATTGTTGGTAACCAATGGCCCCTTCATTATTAGTCGATTTTCGATGAATTTCCAATGGAAAAATCCGTTGGAAATTTTTGTCAAAAATCACCTAATTTTTTGTAGTCATACACATTGTACACCTACATCTTGCTAACCAAAATTTTTAATATAAGATGTGTATAACAAGATTTACATAATGATAAATGTAATTATATGTAAATCTCCACACAATGGTGCTAGCATCTGCCCAAGAATCCAAATGAAAATCAATATTCTCAACACGATAGTGAGACATGGTCTAAATGTCTCTAATAACATGCCATAACTTGAAAATCTACATAAACAATGTATGACAATATCATGAATGTTTCATTGATATATATTTCAAGATAACAATGACAACAGTTCATCATTTCAATAAGAAATGTGAAACTTCCACTAACCCTAAATAGCGAAAGACTTAACCAACCTCATTCTAGTAATTTGTTCACAAACAATTTTACACCTAAGCCTTTGGGTAGTAGATCTACAAGCATACAATCCATGACAATATGTATAATGCTTGTTTATCTTCTCTTTAACAAATTGATACTTAATATCAAAATACATCGTATAGGCAATGCTTTCATTATTATTTTAAGAGAAATTCACTATGGCCTTATTGTCACAATATATGTCTCAACATATGGTTAAGGTCTTGGAAATGTTCTTTACAACTTTGAATCCAAATATCATATTCTTTAACCAAGTAACCTCACAAGTGGCTTAATAACATGCGAAAACTTTGCCTCCATAATAGAGGTTGTTGTGATTGATTGCTTAATATTTTTCATGGAACAACTCTTTTTATCATTATAAAGATATATCTAGATATTGACTTCCTATCATCAAGATAACTCGTAAAATTAGAGTCAAAGTAGTTCGGATCATCAGATTTGCAATAGGTCAGCATAAAATTCTTTATACCTTATAGGTATTCCATATTTTTTTTTTGTAATAGTCCAATATGTCTGATCAGAATCACTCAAGTATCTTCCAAGTACACTAAACACATAAGCAATATTAAGATGTGTACATACCTGAGCATACAACAGGCTATCAACAATGGAAACATATGGTACTTACTTCGTATATTTGATATTTATATTATTTTAAGGACATTGGGCTTTAGAAATAATCTCATCCCTCTGGAAGGGTGCAGTACTTTGAAAGCACATAAAATATATTGAACCACTTGAGTGCCTTTTTAACATACAATTCTTAAGATAAACCAAGAAGACCCTATGATCTATCACAGTAGATCTATATGCCTAGCACAAAAATAGCATCACTAAGATCCTTCATATTTATAATATGTAGATAATATCTACTTTGTCTTAGTCATAAGGCTCAAATCATTATTTTCAAGGAGAACATCATCATCATAAGATTAGAATCTTAATTTGCTTGTATGCAACTTGAAATCGATACATTGATCTGTATTATTCTCCTTGAAGCCAAGTGAAGCAATAATCTCAATAACCTTGAGATACCATTTTCTAGATGCTTTATTTAAATCAAACATATAAATATTTTCAATTTACACACTGAATATTCTACACTCTTCTCTTGGAAACCATTTGGGTGGTTTACACAAATAATTATTGGCTAATCAACATTCAAGAATGTTGTCATGCATCTAATGAAGCTCTAGGTTGAAATGAGCCACCAACACCATAATAACTCGAAATGAGTCTTCAGTTAAAACAAATAAGAAAATTTTATATAATGAATGCCTTCTTTTTAAATGTGGCCATTTGCACCAATCTAACCATATACCTCTCAATCACCCTTGAGTATCCTTTTTGTCTTAAAAACCCATTTGCTTCCAACAATCTTGCAACCAATAGTTAAATCTATAAGATCTCACACATCATTATGGAGCATCAAAACAATCTATTATTCATAACCTTCATCCATTCTAATAAATTAGGACTTGAAATGATATCATGAAAACTGGTGAGATCATTACCATCATTGACATCAAATTTGTGCTCTTACAAGTATACTATATAATCATTAGTAATTTTTGATCTACAATCCATCTAGAATTTCCTCAAGGGTACTTTATTTATAGAACTTAGTTTTTTTCTTCTACTAGTGGAGCATTAAGCTCTTCCAATTTCTACCATTAATTTTATCATATGCTATATTGGATTATCTAGATCAATTTGATTTATTTCCAACTAGTAATGGTACTAGTGGAATAACAACTTGCACCTTTCGAAGAGGGAAATGTTACATAGTGTTTCACTCCTACCATTTAACTAATAAACAAAATGAGGTTCTTAAATTAACTTGATGATGTGGATCAAACAATAAGTCTTTTACTTTTATAGCCATTACAACATCTGATAAAATGATCATCAATAGTCTTTGAATCAAGTTGCTTAATAAATAGATCATATAGCTTCACTTTAGCCTTGTAATGACTTTATCAAGTTGCATAATATCAGCTTTTATAGTAGGATGCAGAGGCTGAAACATGGTTGTGTTTGGTGACAAAGGCTAGGCATGTTTCAGCCTGGGAGTTGCCAAGGAATGCACCAAACACGACCATATCCTGGGACACGGCCAGGCCGTATTCGGTGCTAGCTTCTTCAATTTTTCTACCTTCAATTCATAGTTAAGTTGAGTTCTTCGCATGGATTCTTTCCTAACTTCTCCTTAATTCTAATGTGCTTTGAACTTCTACATTCATCCTCCTTTCCAAGCCTTTTTGCTAACCTACAAAGAGAAATACAAATGACAGTAATACCAAAGAACAAATAGACTAAACTAAAATAAAAAGAGCTAAAAAATCACAAATTAATAATGAATCAAGAGGTAATAGTCAATATAATAATATGCATTTTACTTATTTATCAACTCCCCCATGCTTGAACCTTTGCTTGTCCTCAAGCAAATTATAATATATAAACACACTGAAAAAGGGGAGAATTTACACTCTTAATTCAAATAAGCAGATGTGGCACAACTACTTCTATTCCCAGTCAGCAAGACATCAATAGAAATATAAACAAGCATTCAAGGGTTAGTTTTTACTTGCCTAATATCAAACCTTAACTTCTGTATTATAAACATCACCCATTGTTACTATAACCTTTATGCATCAAAATGATCCTTAAGGCACTCAAGTAAGATCCTCATTTTTTAGATCTCCCTAGATTACCTTGCCCTTGCTTATTCATTTTTTTCAATGAGAGCATTTTATGCTCCATCTTACTAAGGTGCAAGCATCTAAGTACTCATACCAAAGGCCTTTTTGAAAGTCAAAATTAGGTACTCAGAGTGAAGACCTTTTTATGCTTTTATATGATTTTTTTTTATATTTTTTTGATTGATTTTTTTGATTTTTTTTTTGAATATTGGACACCCTCATTCTTCACCTCTCCCTAACTTCACACTTTCATAATGCTAAGATTCATAAGGTGCATGCAAATTACAGTTCAACAAATAAAGTGTTTTTAAGAGGCCTAAGATTCAATTCTGGGAAAGAAAGACTAAACTAAAAATACTTATTCAAAATCTATCTCAAATCAAGCCTTCATAAGTTTAAAACTAATTACTACCAGATCAGCTCATTAGAAAAGTTATTAACTTTGTGATTTAGCAAAAAAAAAAAAAGAAGTATAACTCAAAATGAAAAGAAAAAAAAATTACAAGGCAAAACACAAAATAGACTAAAAGCTAGAAAGTATCTACCCTATGCTTAAATTCTACGTTGTTCCCAATGTAGTTAACAAAGATAAGATCTTAGAGGAAAGGATAGAAACTTACCGACTTATTAGTCTTCAGGATTTTTTTTTATTGAACAGTCATGGATCAAGGGTGTGTTCCAAGACATGGGCAAGCCATGCTTGGGGCTGCCAAATTCTAATTTCAGAAGCTACATGGAACATGACTATGTTCTAGGACATGGCCAGGCCATGTTCTAGGTTGGAAATTTTTGCTTCAAAGTGTGCTTGGAATATGGTTATGTCCTAGGACACACCTTGGCCGTGTTTGAGGCTACCATCCTTGTTCTTGCTCGAAATTCTTAAGGTGATTTCTACATCAAAACTTCCTTTAAATGATACTTGGCACATAGAGTTGATCCTACAGCTTGATCCTCTAATAAATTACCTAATTCATAAAACTAAAAGCTAAAAATGTAACAAAAAGGTGAAGTAAAAACTAAAAAAAAAAGGGAAAAACAACTAAGCAAAATTAAATACTGCAAAACTAAACATGGGTTGCCTCCCAAGAAATGCTCATTTTAAGTCATGAGCTCGACTCCTTTGACTCTTTTGTTTAGTTGAAGGGAGCTCAGAGAAAGTGTAAGTGGCTATTTCTTCAGTTGGTTCTCTTGTCAAGTAATGCTTGAGGTACTAGTCATTAACTTTGAAAGGTCTAGTTGCTTCACTCCAGATTTCAGTGGCTCCATATGGGAGGACTTAATGGACTTGAAAAGGGCCAGACCAACGAGAACGAAGTTTGCTTGGGAAGAGTTTTAATTGCGAATTGAAGAGCAGTACCCAATCTCTTTCTTGGAAGTTTTGCATCAGGATATGCTTATCATGCTAGCTCTTTGTTCTTTCCTTTTATAGCCTTGCATTTTCATAGGCATCGAGTCTCAACTCATCAAGTTCATTCAATTGAAGTAATCTCTTTTCTCCAGTAGACTTTAGATCAAAGTTGAGAGTCTTAATTGCCCAATATGCCTTATGTTTCAGCTCAACTAGTAGATGAGAAGGCTTCTCATATATCAAATGGAATGGGGTGGTGCTTATGGGAGTTTTATAAGCAGTTTGATAGGCCCACAATACGTCATCAAGTTTCAGAGACCAATCCTGCCTTACTCTAGAGATTGTCTTCTCCAGAATGCTCTTGATTTCTCTGTTGGAAACTTCAACTTAGCCACTAGTATAGGGATGGTATGCCAGTGCTATCTTGTGAGTTACTCCATATTTCTTCAAAAGGGATTCAAATTGGTGCTCAGTAAAGTGTGAACTGCCATCACTGATGACGACTCTAGGAATTCCAAACCTTGGAAAAATTACCCTCTTAAAGAACTTGGTTACTATTTTGGCATCATTAGTAGGAGATGTTATGGCTTCCACCCATTTTGATACATAATCCACTGCTACTAAGATATACTTGTTGCTACAAGATGGTGGAAAAGGTCTTATGAAGTATACTCCTTAAACATCAAATATTTCCACCTCTAGAATGTTGTTCAAGGGCATTTCATTCCTTCTTGAAATATTACCAGTTCTTTGGCATCGATC
>JANHAO010013694.1:0-15711 GCA_026873985.1 Saraca asoca
ATGAGTTTTTCAAGTCCTCCATAATCATTTAGTTGCATTTTGAAAGCATTCTTTTGGTTTGAGGATGAAATTGACCCAAATAGAAATTAGGTAAGGAGTTGACACTTGACATTGCTTAAAAATTTAAAGTTGGAGGATGAAATTGACCCAAATAAAAGTTAGCAGATAAAATTGAAACAAATGGAATAGTTAGAGGATTAAAAATGCATTTAGCCATTGATAAACTTAGTTCCATTATCAGCAAGTTGCTTCTAATTACATGTATGGGAACAGACATGGCTTCTTATGATTTTTGTCCTTATACAAGCTTCTACTTCTATTTTAACTTTCTTTTGGCTCTTGAAACAAAACCACTATTGTCAAATTGTAGAATCTAATTAATATTACTAACTTTGCTCTTGAAACAAAACCACTATTGTTAAAATGTAGAACCTAATTAATATTACTAACTTTCAATTGGTCATAGAGAAATTTTCCATTAAAGTGCTGGATATTTGTGAGGGTCTTCATTAATAAGTTTATCTTGTAGAATCTCATTCTTTATCTTTTGAAAGTTGTTTTGGCTACCATCTCACAATGTTGGTAATAAATTGATAAAATATGAATTTTTGATTCTGGAATATTCTATTTTCTATTTCACTATCCTCTCTCTTCAATAGCTAAAGCCACTGCCCACTATTTCCCCCTTCCTAAGAGGACTTTATTTTCTTTCCTATATAACAATTTCATTTTGATATATTATGCATCATTTTCTTTTCCTTTTGTTTTCTCTCATAATGCTCAAAACTATTGGCTTATTTATGTCTTTCTCTATAATGCATATGCTATTGGAAATGGCATCTTTTAAGTCTTTTATGTCTTTCTCTTAACAGGGATCATGGCTATCCATTACATGTAGATATTCTTGGTGTTAATAACTTCTTTATGTTGTAGACACATAGGAAAAAGCCAAATGGAATTCTGCCTCTGGATCAAGGGTTGTTAGTTGCCACAAAACAAACCATTCTTTCTACAATTGAGCCTGTTCCATATGGAACTAGCCATGTGGTAGGTAAAGTCTACATTACTTTGGTACTTTCTACCATATCACTTTCCTATGATAAATCTTTTGGCCAAACCACACACACAACAACTTCTTATTTTCTTCTCTTGCACGCAGATTGCTTTTTGACTGAAGTGCGAACGAGGACCATGAAAAGAGTATATTGACAAAGCTTAAGCAGTAGTGTGGTGGACAATTCAAGTCAAAGATGGAGGGGATGGTAAGTTGACCTACTTTGCTGGTTTAATTATTTTATGTTGACTGCCTATTGTATCATGGAAATTTAATTATATTATAATATTTCTATTACGTCACTTCTGAATTTTATTTATAACATTCTGCTATCTTTCAGGTGACAAATTTGACATTGGCTTGTGATAATCAGACTAGCTTTGAGGAATATCTTCATGACTACCCAGATGTAAATCTTGGGATTGACTTAATAGTCACTGTTCTCATGACAGGATTTTGGCCAAGTTATAAGTCTTTTGACCTCAACTTTGAAATTGTGAAATGATCATCAACTTCCTACAATAGGTATGTATCATTTGATATTTGTTATTTTTCTTTCCATAAAATCCTATTATAATATATAGTTTGTTTGTACAATAAAAGGTTATTATGCACCAGTATGTCTAATGGATGTTTTTATGATCCGTCAATCATTTTTTATTATCTTGAGATTTAAACACAAATAATGAACCATCCTCCTTTTTTTCTACATCTTGCCTTATCAGTTGCATGCTTACTTGAACCTAGTTCAATAGGGCTTCCAATTTAATGTGATTCATCCAAGTTTAGGAAGTTTGGTTACTGAAGAAAGAGCATGTTATTGAGTCCTTTTTTGAGTATTTCTTGTATGCACACAATTGCCACTTAGGCATTTTTTCCTTTAATTGCTAATAAAATTATTAGTAACTAATAATGGACAATTAGGCGTAAAGTAAATCTTAATGCAGAAATTGTAGCCAAAGATCATGCTAATTATCTTTGTTATGCTGAACTATAATGGTATATAGTTTATACAAAGGTATTATTTTATTCACCATTTAATGATTCATATTTGCACTAATCTTCATTCATAACTTGGGTTTGCTACTTTATCAGCTGAGTTGAAAAAGAAGAGCACGAAACCTAAAAGGCCATATCTATTAAGACCCTCTTTGGCAAGAATCTGGTAAGAATCTTTGTTACATCCAACTATGCTGGTGCTTGATGGTGGCTCAGGAAACTGAAAGCCTCCAAGGAAAGAAAAGAAGAACTTATCAACTTCTACTTTGAGTATCAATTTTAGTTTTATTTGATTTCCTCAGGACACTTTACTTGTGTAGACTTAGCCTTATGTTGCTTGCCCATTATTCACTACCACTTTTAAATGCAAAACTTGAACTGAAGGTATAACACTTCATTTTACCTATTTGGAACACATATTGCTCCAAGCTATGCAACTGAGGGGGCTAGAATGAGTGAATGATGCTGGAAACTGAAGACTATTAATAGTCAAGAGCAAATTGTTATTTAAGTAGAATGTGATTTAGACTTCTTGTTATTTAGAATTGCTATAGGCATTTTCCAGAAAGCACGACTTGGGTCGACCAAGGTCCAATAGGAGACATAGCTAACCAGATGGAGGCCCGGGTTGGGGATTGAGGTTGCTCAACAAGGTTTCCATGTCATTGGGCATAAGCTGAAGACATCGAGCAGCATTGCAATAAGGAGCATAGCTCACTAAGGAGGCCCTCAACCCATCAGCGGGTAGGCTAACACCCTAACCGTCCACGAGGAGAATAATGGAGCAAGAACAACGAGGTCAACCAAAGTCCCATCTCGCTCACCAATGCAGTGCCAATTCTTGAGGTTAGTGAGCCAGACGAATGTAGAGCCTAGTCAGCAATCCAAGGCACATGTTTCTGATTAACAGCTTAACCTCCAAACCTACACATTAGCCTTCTGAAAATCCAATAATGATTTTCCTAACATTAATTACCTGACACCAAGCATTAAATGCCTGGAGCGATAGAAATAATCATTCTATTATTTGTAAAATTACACTTGTAACCCTCCCCCTTTTCTATAAATAAGAAGGGGTGACCACTGTAAAAGAGAGAGAGAGAGTTTGCATGCAAAAATTCTGCTAAGAAATCTTGAGAGCACTGTACTCTATGAGGAAACACTTCCATTGTACTTAAAAAATAACCTTCAGTTGGTAATCAAAACCACTATGGGCATAGGGGCCAACTTGGCTTTAACTGAACCACGATAAAACTTCTAGTGTTTGCTATCTTTCCTCTCTCCCATTATCTGCCTTTTCTATTTTCTGTCATATTCTACTTGTAGCTAGGGGTGATATTGAATACAAACCTGTTAATTAGATTTTGGTGCCAACATTTTGGCGCTAGAGAAAGGGCCCCCACTGCACACTCTTTGTCTTTTCATTCTTGATAAATCGTTCCAAGCTATTCTAAGCACGATGGTGACAAGAAAAGCCACCAGGAGTATAAAAATCCCTACTGGCCAACCTAAAGGCCAGACACAACAGCAGAACACAGCTGCCCCATTGACAGGTGCCAATGTCAATGTAGGTTCCTTCATCCAACAGCAGCTTGTGGCTCCAAGAACCAATGAAGCTCAAACTTGGCAATAATGCCAAGAAACACTTGACCAACGTCAAGAAGCACTTAAGAAAACCATGAAAGAGCTAACAGATATGGTCAGAGTATTGGCCCAAGCGCACGCCTAAGGCGCACCAAAGTAGGGTGAAGTTGCTGCACCCAAGGGTAAACATCATTAACTAGAGCCTTAGCATAAGGAACAAGCTAGCATCGAGCATCGCAGAGCTGATTCACTACACTCATCTAACTCACAGTTGAGATCCGAAGCTTACCAAGTTTGGAATGACAAGGAGGACGATCAACAAGGTGAAAGCTCACATTATGATGAGAGCTCACATGAGACCCACTACAAGCAAAAGATGGACTGCTATTCATCCAATCGCGAGAGCGCAAGAGGCATAAGACCTCATATAAATATTCTTGTAGCAAGTGAGATGAAAGGAGTTGACAAACTTCCAGCCATTAGTCTAAGCACTGAGATCCTATGATTGAAGAACTATTCCAGAGAATGGAGCAATTAGAGAAGAACTCTGTATCTTAAAGCAACCAAGAATCCCATGAGGGGTGAACTCCATTCTCTAGCATAATCGAGACGGAGCCCCTCCCTCATAGGTTCAAGATTCCAAACATTCCCTTGTACAATAGGGACAGTGACCCCTATAGCCATTTGGAGGCTTTTAACGTCTAGATGGACTTGCAGACCTCCAATATGCTAGTGAAGTGTAGAGTTTTCCTCGCCATGCTTGGAGAAGTGCCACGGACATGGTTCAAAATTCTCCCAACTTGCAGTATAAGGAGTTAGGAAGAATTTCAAATGAAGTTCCTTAACCAATATAGGGCATTAAAGAAACAACTCACTCCATCTCGCCACTTAGCCACAGTCTTCCAATGGAAAGATGTGTCACTCAAGGACTACATCACCAGGTTTTGACAAGAAGTCAATAATGTAGAAAACCTGTTAGACGAGAGTATCCTCACAACAATCTCAACTAGACTCTGAAAAGATAGGAAACTATACGAGGACATATACAAGTCCCTTGTCAAGAGCCTGAGTGAGTTCTATGAGCAAGTCGCCAAGGAGATCTGGTAGGAGGAAACCTTTAGTCCAAAGAAATTGAACAAGGAAGAGGAGGCAAGCACCTCCAATCGAGGTAAAAAGAGAAGTGGTGGTGGAGGCAGCAAAGAAGGCCAAAAGGGAAGCTCTAGAGGCCAAACTGCAAAGAAGGCTCGGAATAAATAGTTTCAACCTCTAAGTCACTACGATATATATACTGTCTTGTCAGATACTTTAGATAGGATCTATGTGACCAAGATGGACAATGAAAATTTTGGTAGGCCTTAGCCCTTAAGGGCCCCTATTGAGAAAAGGAACCACAACAAATTCTATGCCTACTACAGTAAAGTTGGGCATAATATGTCGGATTGTTGGGCGTTGAAGGACGCAATTGAGGACCTTATTAAGAGAGGTCACCTAAGAGACTATGTGGTAAGTCCCCCGGGGCAAGAAACCCCACGTCCCTAGTAGCCTGCGCCATAACATCACTAAACTCTAGATCATGAGGAAGCACCCTTAGTGAGGCCCATCTTCATCATACATGGTGGACCTCGCATCACAGGCACTTTGAACTGCTCACACAAAAGCTATGTGCAAGCTACGGGTCGTGTTCTCCTGGCAAGTCATATGGAATGTGAAAGACTCGCTACGAAGGCCAAAGTAGCTTCAGATAACATCTTGTTCACAGAAGAGGATGTGAAAGGAGTTCATTACCCCCATAATGATGCGATTGTCATTTGGGCAAAGATTGGGAATGTTGAGGTAAGGTGGATAATGGTCGATATGGGAGCTCTGTGAATGTGATGCACAAGGGGTGCTTTAACCAGATGGGCGTGAGCATAAGTCAACTGGACCCCTCACCTTAGCCCTTTTATGTTTTCACGGGAGATAGAATACTCCTAGTCGGATGAATCAGACTCCCACTCACCCTAGGGGACCTCAACTGACTAACAACTATCATGGCGGACTTTTTGATCATAGATTGTCCCTTGGCCTACAATATAGTGTTGGGGTAACCCGCCATGAAAGATTTCGATATGGTGACATCAAGGACCCTGACCATCAAATTCCCTACCCCAAATGAAGTTAGATGTGTTTGGGGGAGCAATGAGTAGCCTGATGCTATTATGAGAATGAAGTTAAACTTGGGATCCAAGGGAAGAAGGTGAATGTAGTGTCCGGAGGAGAACCCTAGGCAACGAGCATGAGAAGGGTTAGCCATGACCTTGACCCTCAAGAGGTGGATGTTAAGCAAGCCACTGGACTAGTCGAGGAGCTTAAGGATGTGCAAGTAAGTGAGGTGGACAAGGAAAGGTGCCTCAAGTTAGGTAAATGCCTACCACCCAATGTGAAAGCACAAGTCGCAGATCTTCTCAAGGCAAATATGGACATTTTCACCTGAAACCATAAAGACATAGTGGGCATCGATTTGAATGTGATGTTGCACAGACTTAATATTGATCCTTGGGTTAGACTAGTTTTCCAAAAGAGAAGACCAATGATTGTTGAATGCTATGAAGCACTCAAAGAAGAGGTGGATAGGCTCTTAGCAAACAACTTCATCTGAGAAGTGCATTACCCCACTTGGGTAGCTAATCCTGTCCTTGTAAGGAAGAAAAGCAGAAAATGGAGGATGTGTATCGATTTTACTGACCTTAATAAGGCATGCCACAAAGATAGCTTCCCTTTGCTAAGGATAAACTAGCTTATAGATGCAAGGGCGAGGCATGAACTCCTCAGATTCATGGATGCCTACTCAAGGTACAATCAAATTCCAATGGCCACACAGGACGAAGTGCATACCTCGTTTATTACTGATCACAAGTTATACTACTATAAGGTAATGCCTTCTAGGCTTAAAAATGTGGGGGTAACCTACCAGTGGTTAGTAAACATAATGTTTCAAGAGTAGATTGGCAAGACCATGGAGGTATACATTAATGACATACGGTAAAGTCCAAGCAACTTGTTAATCACGTCTGTCACCTAAAAGAGATGTTCCAAACACTGAGAAGGTATCGGATAAAGCTAAACCCGTACAAATGTGTGTTCAGAGTGGCCTAGAGCAAATTTCTTGATTTTATAGTCAATAATAGAGGAATCGAAGTGAATTCATAGAAGATTAGAGCACTCCTTGATATGTGTTCTCCCGTTAGTCCAAAGGATGTCCAAAGCTTGAATGGCCAGGCCGCTGCACTCAGCAGATTCATTTTGAAGGCAATGGATAAGTGCATTCCTTTTTTAGACGTCCTCAAGAGGGTAAAAAGTTTTGAATGGACCCCAGAGTGTGAGGTCACTTTTCAGGAGCTCAAGTTATACCTCGGATGAGCACCTCTCCTATCCAAACCAAAAGAGGGTGAGAGATTGACTATGTACTTAGGGGTATTCTAGTATGCCTTGAGCATGGCCCTAGCATGAGAAGAAGGAGGAACTCAACTCCCCATTTACTATGTGAGCAAGAGGCTATTGGATGTCGAAACAAGATACTCACCTATAGAAAAACTCATATACTGCCTGGTCATCGCCTCGATGAGGCTAGGACCCTATTTCCAAGCCCACAACATCAGGGTCCTTACCCAATTCTTGTTGAGACAAGTCTTGCAGAAGATAGATGCTTCAGGATGGCTACTCAAATGGGCAGTAGAGCTTACCCAGTTTGACATTGAATATAAGCCTAGATTAGCCATTAAGGGACAAGCACAGGCCGATTTTATTACTGAATTCACAAGACTTATACAAGAAGAGGTAGAAATTCCTGAGGCCTTGTGGTGGGAGTTATTCATTGATAGGTCATCCAGTGACCAAAAGGCGAGGGCAAGGATACTTCTCATCAATCTGAAGGACAAAAGGTCTTTTGCACTTTAAGATTTGGCTTTCAAGCCACTAACAGCAAAGTTAAGTACGAGGCCTTGTTAGTAGGTTTACGATTGGCCACAGAGGTGCTAGCTAAAAGATTGAAGATTTTCAGCAACTTGTAACTCATTGTCTGCTAGGTGAAGGGTGAATACCAAGCTTGAGGACCAAAGATGATGAACTATCCCCAGAAGGTCCAGGGATTGTTAGGATCCTTCCAGCAATATGAGATCAATCATATCCTGTGAGCCCAAAATGTGCACGCTGATGCTTTGGATCGACTATCCCCCACTAAAGATCTCGATCTCTTGGGAATGGTTCTGATAGAACTCTTTCCATCCCCAAGTATTGAATAACAAGATGTCATGATGGCGATTGCTAGAATGCTTAACTTCTAGATGAATTTGGTCTTGCACTACTTGCAGAATGAAAAGTTACCCGAAGATAGACTCAAAGCGCAACATCTGCAAGCTCAAGCAGTTAGATATTGCATTTGCAATGATGCACTTTACAAGAAAGGGTTCGCGATCCCACTTCTAAGATGTATAAATGGTGAAGACTACGATACTATCCTAAGGAGATTCCTGTAGGTCATTGTGGAAACCATGCTAGGGGTTGTCCTTAGCACAAAAGGCTCTTTGGCAAGGATTCTACTGGCCAACAATGAAGCAAGATGCTATAACCTTGTCAAGAGTTGTGATAAGTTCCAGAGATTTACAAAAGTGGCGCGAGCTTCGCTAGCTTACCTGAAGTAAATGATCAGACTGTGGCCGTTTGCGATCTGGGGAATGGACTTGATCAAACCACTTCCTAAGGCTTGAGGGAATTGCAAATATGTAATAGTGGTTGTGGACTACTTCACCAAGTGGGCTGAGGTGAAGGAAATTTCCAAGATCTCATCTTCCAAGGTCAAAAAGCTCATGTGGAACAACATCATCTATAGGTTTGGAGTCTCTAAGCAGATCTAACCAATAACAGAACTCGGTTTACTAGTGAGCAATTCATCAAGTTCTACGATGACCTCAAAATCACTAAAAGCTTCACAATCATAGGCCATCCTCAAGCCAACGGGCAAGTAGAAGCAGTTAACAAGATCATTAAGAGGATATTGAAAACTAAACTGGAAGCTAAAAAAGGAGCCTGGGTGGCAAATTACAGGCAGTGTTATGGGCCTACAGGACCACGCCTTGTAGCTCCATAGGGAAAACCCCCTTCTTGATGGTATACGGATGCGAGACAATGATCCTAGTGAAACTCGAGGTCACGACACATCAAAGAATTGCTTTCAACCTGGAAGACAACAATAAGTTGCTCACTATAAACCTGGACCTTGTGGAAGAAGTGAGAGAAAGAGCTAGCCTTAAGGTTGTTGCTCACCAATGATGCATAGCAAGATACTACAACCACAAGGTGTGAGCTCAAAAGTTCAAACCCAGTGATCTCATCCTATGTCTCATTCTTCCTGGGGCATACAAGCCCAGCAAGGGGACTTTAGGACCGAATTGGGAAGGTCTATACCTTATCAAAAGGGTTGTAAGCAATGGAGCCTACCATCTCTAGACATAAGTGGGGTGGAGTTCCCCCGAGCTTGGAATGCTAGGCACCTGTGTCATTATTAACAATAGGTATCTCAGTGTATAAGAGTTGGTTCATTGTAAATATGTGTATGATTCTTTAAATTCTTTATGGAATAAAATTCATGGAAAATTCTATGTAAAGTTACGAGTTCTGCGATGCAATAATGGTTGATGTAGAATGTTGAGTTCACATCCTAACATAAGTAAACAAGTTCGCACATTCGAGCATAAAAATAGTGAAGAAAAATATGTTCATCTTCCATTACAATGAAGTCACTTTATACTGAATGTTCGCAAAGTTTGTCATAAAACATAGCAAAGAGAAAAACAAAGTTACAAAGTTCATATCCTAAGAGGTCGGAGCCTTGGGAGCTGAGCTTTCGTCAGGCTAAACATCAGAAGCTGGAACATTAGGAACTTCAACCGTTGGGGCAACATCAGTGACCTGAGAGCTACCTTCTCCTTCGACGAAAACTTCGATGGGAGGGACTTTAACCCCGACACTCTGTCCTTTCCTCACAAAGCTGGCCTTAGCAGCTATCCTTTTATAACGATCCACAGCTTTGAGAGTTTGAGGGTTGAAGAAGGAGAAGTCCAGCTCAGAATATCTCTCCCACAAAGTGAAGAAGAATGCAGCACAAGTCCTAGTCCTCACTTCTCTGGCCATTTTCGCCACCTGCGAGGATGTCTTTGCAATGGATTTGGCAGCTTCCTCCTTAGCAAGCTGAAGTTCTCTCTTTAATGTCTCTAATTCTTTAGCGGCAACCTCAACTCGCTAATCTGGGGACTTCGTATTTTGCATGGCGGTATCAGCTACTTTCATTGCTAACTACAAATGTGATTGGGCTTCATCTAGCTCTATTCTCACCTTGTTCAGGTCATTGGTAGCAAGGCTAAAGTTTATCTCAGTAATCTCATGACGCTCTGCCTCGCGAGATAGAGTAGTCTCCAGCTCTTTAACTTTCTCCTTAAGCTCCAGGACTTCAACTATTTAGACTACCAACTCGTCCACGAGAGTGTACTTCTCGTCATCCTAGTCTCGAAGTGCCTCCTCGATCTTCATCCGAGTTAGTAATCTCTATAAGAACAAATAACAAGATTAGACTATGAAGAAAATAGAGTGACTTAGACAAGGAGCAATACTTACCACCAAACCATGATGAGCTGTATACCCTACTAGCCTCCTAATGGTGAATTCCTTGGCCCCCAGCATGCTGACTTTGCAACTGTAGCCCAAGATCATGCTTAGGTTCTCAATAAAAGTCTGAGCATACCCTTTCACCTTGGAGTCGAGCTCGGCCAACGACCTCGTAGTCTTGACCTCCGATACTATGCATTTACATGAGGTCACTTTCTTTTTCCCTTTGTCAACCTTCCACTTCTTTGGAGGAGGATCGGAAGGACTGGCAACATCAGCTACCGCTACTTCTTCAGATCGTGGTGTGAGGGCTGGTCCTAGCAAAGGGACCACAACAAAAGAAGTTCGAGCAGCTAGTTGCTCTGTGACGATAAGAGTCACTTTGATCTCGGGGACTAGAGGCTAGCCTACAGTAGCTGAAGTTGATTCGATCTCATAGGCTGGAGGGGTTTCTTCTTCACTATCCTAGGGTAGTGTCCTCATGATAAGTTCCATCTTGTCATAATTGTCAAGTTTATAGGCCTGACCTTCGTCATTTGGTGAATTCCAACCTTCCTAGTGACCTTGGTGCCTTGCACTGGAGCAAGCTTGTAATAATAGAGGATGCTTTTGTCATATCGAAAGTCATTCTCGAGGTTGTCAGACATCACGAATTAATCAAAGACCTCTAACTCCTTGGCCCCTAATGTTAGCTGCCTACCAGTCCCATATACAAAATCAAGTAAAGGTCAGAATCAAGAGTGAATATAAAAAATCTATTAAGTTTACTCATGCCTAACCCACCTACCCAGAACGAGAACAAAATCGAAATTCTTGAGATAGTGTAGTGAGGGGCACGAGATGTAAAATCAGCGAGCTTTATAATGCCCCACATTGGACTTCCCTTTGCATCCCCCTTTGGTAACATATTCTTATACGATGTCTGCTGAACCAAAAGGTAGTAAAGCCCATCCTCTGAGTTCAAGCACCTCAGATCATACAAATAACACAAAGTTTTGGGTGATGGTGGAGGAAGGTCAATGCCCATATGGATCAAGGCTAGCGGGATAAGTGAAGTATATAAGCTTGGTGTTACTTGGAATGGACTAAGTTTTATTTTGTTCAAAAAGTTAACAATAAAGGGTTGCATGGGAAATCTTAATCCCACTGTGAGGCGCAAGAGATTGATAGCTACAAAGCCCCGAGGTGCATGAGGTGCATAGTCATTCAGAGCAAGAACCATGGCACTACATCCTTTGGGAATCCGATACGATTGAATTATGGTTTGAACATCACAAAACTGCACAAGTGAAGAATGTAGCTTGAATACGTGATGGTCAAGGCATTGGCCTACAGTGGTCTCTCGGCCCTCAGTGTGTTCTAGACGATCGCTTAGGTCCATAATGACTTCCCTCCCACTCGAGGTCACTTCGCCAGTACGTCATATGACCCCTACACTTTGGGATGAGTCTAGTTAGTTGTGCTCGCTCCTAGTTATATGATGGCTATGTGCATGACCTACTCCTATCTACACAAAGAAAAAAGGCTAGTCAGGTTATTGAGAGCAAACCGTACTGAAGATTAAGACTAATGACCTTCCCTACACTATAAGCCATGCACACCCTAAGTCACTGCATTGACAACCTCAATTCCAGCAAATGAAGGGGCCACTCCAACCTAATCACATAACTCCAAAAGACTAAAATCAATGTTGAAAATCCTAAAGCCTACTAATAGCCTAACTGTTTCTATCTAGACAAAATGAAGCATCTGAATCATCTTTACTTATCAATATTATTGTCTCCTAACTAGTCATGATCAAGTCCCTTATTCCCTACCAAAGAGGAAAACGTAGAAAAAATGCAAAGATAGAAGAGACGTACCATGAATAGAGGTAGAAGGTTTAGAAGTTCAGTTGATGACCAAAAAAGTGGACTAGACCCAATGAAAATCGGCAAAGGAGGAACTGCATAGCAACCGGGGGAGCAAACGAGTAAAGGAAACTGCAACTTTGAAAGTTTTCGAATGGCAAATTAAAAGGGAGAGAAAAGGCACACACTCTTAACTTATAAGCGGTGTGACCGCTCTGTTGGATCAAAGATGCTGCCAGTTACCCACGATACAATGGTCCAAGGAGGATAGTGGCCAACTCATGATGACATGGTGCACGTGCATCAAAATTGGGAGTAATTATTGCCAACCGCCATTGGAAATTGAAAAGTCACACGTGAGACAAAACATGAGTCCCAAACATCTTATTAAGGTCACAAATCATGCAACGCTAGACTATGACGACAGTTCGAGACCTCGTGTGCAAGAAGTGCTAGTCACGCACAAAAGTCTTATGTGAGCCACATCCAAGTAGTGCTCCATGCACAAAAATCTTGTTCAAACAAGTTCAAGCCCTCACGTCCAGGAAGTGCTTTCCATGCATAACATTCTTGTGCGAACCACATCCAAGGAGTGCAACACGCAAAAAAACCTTGAGTGAACAAGTTTAAGACCTCACGTGCAATAAGTGCTAGCCATGCAAAAAAAATTTGCGTGAGTCATGTCCAAGGAGTGCTCCATTTACAAAAACCTTGCGCGAACAAGTTCAAGGCCTCATGTCTAAGAAGTGCTAGCCATATACAAAAATTTTGCACGAGCCACGTCCAAGGAGTGCTGCAAGCCCAAAAACCTTGCGCAAACAAGTTCAAGGCCTCGCATCCAAGAAGTGCCAACCATACACAAAAATCTTGTGCGAGCCATGTCCAAGGAGTGCTCTATACACAAAAGCCTTGCAACAAGTTCCAGACCTCACATCCAAGGAGTGCTTCATGCATAAAAACCTTGTGCGAACAAGTTCAAGACCTTGCATCTAAGAAGTGCCAACCACGCACAGAAATCTTGCACGAGCCATGTCCAAGGAGTGCTCTATGTACAAAAACCTTACAGGAACAAGCTCAAGACCTCATGTCCAAGAAGTGCTAGCCACACACAAAAATCTTGCATGAGCCGCATCTAAGGTGTGCTCCATACATAAAAACCTTACGTGAACAAGTTCAAGACCTCGCGTCCAAGAAGTGCTAGCCACTCACAAAAATCTTGCACAAGCCACATCCAAGGAGTGCTCCACACACAAAAAATCTTGTGCAAACAAGTTCAAGACCTCACATCCAAGAAGTGCTAGCCATACACAAAAATCTTGCATGAGCCATGTCCAAAGAGTGCTCTATGCACAAAAACCTTGCGCGAATAAGTCCAAGACCTCATGTCCAAAAAGTGCTAGCCATGCATAAAAATCTTGTGTGAGCCGTGTCCAAGGAGTGTTCCACAAACAAAAACCTTGCACGAATAAGTTCAAGACCTCGCGTCCAAGAAGTGCTAGCCATGCACAAAAATCTTGTATGAATCGGCATGACCAACTGGTCATACAAATGGCACCTATCCTTTTAGTTGAAACTTGTTGATTTGAGCCGATTGGCTTGTATTTTACTCTTATAACAATGGTTAATTATCCCGTGAAGCATTTCACATCACAATTATCGAGTAATGATTTTGTAGGAGTTAGTCATGTTGCCATCGGCAGCCAACTGGATCAACGATATAACAAGTTTACAAAGGCAAAAGATATGAGCAAATGCTTGAAGTTTTATTAAAGGGCCTCCTTCAATGAGGTAGATTTACATCAAAAAATCTCACATACAAGAATAAAGCAAAAACCTAAAGTCACTAATTCAACAAGAAAAGGGAGAACCAGCCTCTGGGAGATGAACTCCCATCAGATGAAACATCCACCATCACGGATGCTCCTGCTTATAGCCTTTCTCAGCCAACGATTCCTTTCCTAACTCAAACCCCGAGCAATTCAAAAAGGAGTTAGGAATTTGGCTAGCAAGGTTGAACTTCACGGTAAAGCCATGAAGAAATAATCCAAGATCAATATAAGACTTCCCAGGAGCCACCAAGACAAGTTATCCAAGGAAGCCATATGCAATGGGCAATTCACACTCCTAAACCCTTTGCAACGGACCATACACACCCCGAAGAGCTTCACCAGAAGCCAAACTACTGAAAGTGTAAGAGGCTTAACTAAAGCATCCATTAGGCAATCTCATGGGGAAACAAGGGGATCTTAATAGGCTTTATAAACTAGTTCAGGTCCATCAAGTGACCCAAAGGACATTTGACTATTCTAGATCAAACGATCCAGAAAAAAATGAGATCACCACGTCAACGGTTGAATACTATGTACAATGAGGGGTATGGCCTAAAGTAAGGGAAATGAAATCCTAAAAGACAAAAAAGACAACACAGTAGTCTAAGCATGAAGACTTATCCATCCTGTAGAATGTAGACAAAGACTTTGACTACCAGTTGCAACTCCCAGCCCACAAAGCAAGTTGAGAGTTGGGGGACTTATGTTATGGGCATTTTCCGGAAAGCACGACTTGGGTCGGCCAAAGTCTAATAAGAGACATAGCTAACCAAATGGAGGCTCGGGTTGGGGATCAATGTTGCTCAGCAGGGGTTCCAAGTCATTGAGTGTGAGCTAAAGACGTCGAGCAATGTTGTAGTAGGGAGCGTATCTTGCTGAGGAGGCCTTTAACCCATTAGCAGGAAGACTAACACCCCAGTCATCCACAAGGAGAACGACCAAGCAAGAATAGTGAGGCCGGCCAAAGTTCTAGCTCACTCACTAGCACAGCGCCAACTCGCAAGGTTAATAAATCGGATGCATGTACTAAGCCCATTCAGCAATCCGAGGCACACATTTTCAATTGATAGCTCAGCCTCCAAACCTACACATCAGCCCCTTGAAAATCTGACAGTAATTTGCCCAACATTAATTACTCAATGCCAAGTATTAAATGCTGGGGCAACGGAAATAATCATTTTATTATTTGTAAAATTACACTTGTGACCCCTTCCCCTATCTACAAATAAGAAGGGGTGACCACTACAAAAGAGAGAGAAAGAGAATTTGCATGCAAAAATTCTACTAGGAAATCTAGAGAGCACTATACTCTATGAGGAAATACTTCCATTGTACTCAAAAAACAACCTTCAGTTGGTAATCAAAACCACCGTGGATGTAGGGGTCAACTTAGCTTTAATCGAATCATGATAAAACTTCTAGTGTTTGTTGTCTTTCCTCTCTCCCATTATCTGCCTTTTCTATTTTCTGTCATATTCTATTTGTAGTTAGGGGTGATATTGAACACAAACCTGTTGACCAGATTTTGGTGTCAATAAGAATATTATTAATCTATTAAGGGAATTTATTTAGGTAAAATTATATTTTGAGTTTGAAACAATAGATATTCAATTATATTCAACACTTTAATTTTGTAATGAAATAAATGTTTTAATTGTGTTTTTTTTTTTAAATAAAATGAATGTTTTAATTTTTCTTTTTTATACATGCTTCAAATTAGATTTAAAAAAATACGTGACAAATACAAATTAAATAA
>JANHAO010013695.1:0-15715 GCA_026873985.1 Saraca asoca
TTAAACAACCCCCCCACTCATTCATCTCCTAATTAGATTGCTAATATTAGAAGATCCAAGGGCTCGACCTGGGCTGCCTTATATTACAAAAAGCATAGGGGAATCCAGCTTATAAATTTTCTAATTTGATTGAACTCGACATTCTGTCAGATTGATAAAGTTTTCTTTGTTTTTATTGATTTATTAGCTTGCATTTTTCTATTGTGATTTATAGTCCAACGAAGATTCAGGGTTGGACAGATTGGGTAAGTGTTTGCCCAATTCTCTGCTTGCCTTGGTGCATGTGGCACTAGAGATAACCTTCGACATTCATTTGAGTTAATTATTAAAGGCAATGAAGTGTTGGCAATAGCTTTGATAGGTGTTTTATGTCATGTTAGAGTTAGCAAAATTATCTTTGGTGTCTTTTGAGTTATGAGGTAGTTTACCTCTTGTGCCGTGGTGGTTATGTGTTTAGTTGGAGTTTCGTTATTGGTGTTTGGCTGCAATAAGCAAAGTTTGGGAGCAATTTTGTTTTGTGGTTGTTTTAGTGTAATTCCAACCAAGGTGTGGTTGTTTCATGTAGTTCCAACCATGGATGTTGGTGGTTTTAAAGACCAACTAGAAGAAGTGGAAGGAGCAACTTGGGGGTAGCTAGTGGAAGACTTGTGTCATTTATGCCGAGGAGAACAATTGGAAGAAGGTTGATGGAGTAACTAGAGGTAGTTAGCCAAATACTTCTAGTTGCCTTTGCTGAGGATTTAGTGCTTTATTTTAAGGTTTGTGGATGTTTGCGTTTTGGGGGAGTTGCTTACATGCTATATTTGTCGCAAGCCATTTATGATGTTTGAAGCCTATCAAGTGTTTCTTTATAATTATGTTTTATTCTTTTCTATTTTTTAGGGTTTATGTTTACGTAACAAGTTGAAGCTTTGTAAGCTTCAACTTGAGGGGGCATGTTAGAAGTAATTAGGTTAAAGAGTACTATGGTCTTCATGTGTCTTGTAGCCTTACATAAAGAGATGATTAAGGTTGAGTCAATTAAAAAATTCAACCGTCTTAATTGATTCTATCATAATATATTAGAGTTCTCTCCAACTCTTCCCCATCTCTCTCTCTTTCTTCCCTTTTTTTAAACCCTAATTAATTTTTCAACATAAGTGATCCTTCCTATTGTTACGATAATTAAATATTACTTGTTGTTTGGATCCATCTTGTGTGTGATATAGTAGATAGGTGGATGAGTGGTTTATGCTTGAATAATAAAAAGCTGTAAAAAGGGGCCTTGTAAACATAGGACTGTCGTGAACACCTTTGGAAGCATGTTAGTCAAATTGTTTTCCATCATTTGTAATTGTTAGCTTAGAGTATTTGCTTTTTTAATATAGTGAAGTAGTAAAGCTTAAAATCAATCTACATTAATCTAAGTCTTGTTAATTATACTAACCATCCTAAATTGCCTTTAATGAGCAAGAGTTACTATTTTTTTCATTCCTTGTCAAATACCAAGTTTAAACCAAAAAACTTAGTAGTATGTAGCTTGTAGATACATCCTAAGCAATCTTTGAGTGTGTTGTTGCATGAATGAAATATGGGCCCTTAGGAAATCTCTTTAAGAAACCTACATATATGTATATATATATATATTGAACTTGACAATTATGGCCATTACGAAGTACCGATTCAATTGTTTCAGTTAGGTAATATGTCTTTAGGGCGTGGGGGTAGAGATAATGGTATTAAGGGTGGTCATATGGGTAAAGGTCATGGCAGGGCCACCACTCCTCCATCTTTGGTGACTTATAGCATCACACCATCCATATAAACTCTGTCACCACCACAACCATAGCTTTCACCTCACCATGGGTCCAGTCAGGTGCAGCTAACTTAGCAGCATCCTCCCTATACTACAGGGTCTTCTCACGAGGGCCCTAAATAGGTGACCATGTGAGGGATGGGCTAGCCCCTGCCATACCTTGGGATAGAGGGGTACACCTCAAGGGTGACTTATAAGTATCTTTTATCTATTTAGTGATATTTCTATTATTGAGTATCTTTTGCATTGTATTTTATGTATCAAATTTCAAATTGATCATTGCATCTACCCACAATCTTATGAGGGATATAACAAAAGTGATTTAAGCTTGCTTTGAAGAGCTAGCCTTCACATATATAAGCTATTCCCAGTAGTTTAAGGATTCATGGTTCCAGGATTAGTTAGCAAGTATCAAGTTAATTCTTTTAAGTACTTAGTCTTTAAAGTTTAAATTATTAGCATTTACGTTCTTTAAATTAACATCATTATTGTAGGCCATGTACAAGTGGAAGCCCAAGATTGAGTTCCTCATCAAGAAAAACTTTGCATACAAGGCCAAGACCAACTATAAGGACAAGATGGATTGAACTTGAAAAGGCTTGCTAAAAAAGCCAGAGTGGATACTTGATCACATCTTTAACAATCTTCATCAGAAGTGGGAGAATGAATACTTCAAAAAGAAGCAAAAGCTAAATAAAGAGAACAAACCATCTACTACTGATAGGCCCTTACACACCAGTGGTTCAATTTCTGTCTTAACATAAGAGAAAGATAGTGAGTAATATAACCTATATCTGAATGAATGATTTAAATGAAATGAATGATAAATATGAATGAATGAAGAAATATGTTAATGTATCTTATTTTTATGTTACATGTAAATGCGAGCAACGCAACTAGGCCACTTACCCACTGATGATGAGGACTCACTTCAAGAAGAGGATGATAGAGTTTGTTGACTAGAAGCCATAAAGGACTTATGTAAATGTCACCTTCACATTCTATTTCATTTATTCTTCAATATGTAGATGTAAAATGTGTTTTTAATTAGTTTTGTGATTAAATTTTAGGGTGAATATAAGAGGATGATAGAGGCTCAGTCTTTTCAAGCGTTAACTTTAACTAAAGGTGAAGGTGGTACTCAAGTAGACTAGAGGTTGATATGGGTGGAAGCGACTGAAAGACAAAACAAGAAGGGTCACATCTATGGCATGGGTTCTAAGGCTTAAAAGATTTTTAAGCCTTCATCTGCCTTGGCTATCTCATCTTTATAGCCTTAGTTGGAAGAACTGTATCAAATCATGCAACACCAAAATGAATAGATGTAGTTGACCATCCACCACTTGAATGAATAACTTGTATTTGCAGAGTCTAAGAGTACAAGACACGAAGAGGTCATCACTTCTCGGCAGGCCATTATTGGGCATCATAACCGCTACTTCTAGCAATTGTTTGCATGATTAAGGGCTTGAGATGCTCCTACTAGGCAAACATCCACATTATGCCCAACATCACCGCCTATAGAACAATAGCCACCATTGACGCCCACCTTTGGAGGAAAAGTAGATGTGCAATAGGGTAATGATAAGAATGAGACTAACAATGACTTATGAGATTTTTTTTTTTTATCTTAGTTGAATTTGAATATTTTGTTTTAGTGTAAGAGTTTGACTTATAATAACATTTTCTCCTAACATGAATAGAGGAATAATAATTTCATAATTGATAAATTATTTTCTATGCTATTTTGTACTGTGAAATTTTATAATTGTTACATGTTGAATGGTGTGTATGTGTGCTAGACTAAATTTGCAGGGTATTCGTTGCTTTGTTTATCTAAAATACAACTAGAATATTGGCACATTTTGCCATTTTAGCAAAAGAATTAGTAACAAAAGTATGTCAAACAACACCTATAATTTTCCAGAATAGCGATGAAATTCCTAATAAATTTAGTTTAACGATGGATGTGTCCATCACTAAATTTGAGAATGTACAAAATGTGTATTTCAATTGTTGTTGGAAATTTCATTGCTAAATGTAGCATTTTTTTTAAAAAAAAAAAAAGTAATGACACAAGGTCTTTCATTATATTTAATTCGTCAATTGTCCATTGCAAATTTCGTAGTCATTAGGTTTCAATTTAATGATAGAATTTGCAATAAATTTTAGCGGTGAAATAGCTAAATCTATCGCTAATGTTGTTATTGATGTGCTATTTACTAACTCTACCTAATCCATCGTTAAATTCGTTAGTAAAAAATGTAACAACTTCTATTTTATTGATGAATTTTTCAATTGCTAAACTGTGTAGTTCCTGTAGTGTAAGGTTATCCGCAAGTCAAAACACTTAATACAGATGTTGATAATACAAATCTTGCTACTATCTTATAATTATACTCTTGATAGCACTAAATTTAGACCATTTAATTTTATGGTGGGACCAACAAAATTCAATAGTCCAAACGTAATGCTATTAATAACTTCATTAAAAAATTAGTATCTAAATATTCATCATGTATTATATCTATATAAAAGTGAGATTCTGTTTCAACCAAATTGAACATTATGCTGATAAATATTCGAATAGATAAGACTCAATCATTTTCATTGGTTGTTTTCGCCAAATAAATACATAGAAAGTAAAACAGAAAAGGAAGCCAAGGAAGGAAGGAAGAAGAGAAAGAAAAAAGAAATGGAAATTGAGTAGTATGTGAAGTAACATCTATCTATTTCTCACAAGGATCATTAACATGTGATCCAATCTTCCATGACCCACAAGTCTCTCAAAGCCTGCGCCCAAAATCATGCAACCTTGCTACCCACCAAACATTAAGCTAATTAATCACTAAAGGGTAGGAACGAGTTTTATCTTCAGGTAACTTGAAGAAAAGGGCTGAGATCCATCTGAGTCTCAGGTCACCTAGATCGCCAACCATTTCCAGCAGGACGGCGTCCAAGCTGGTGGCAGAAAGGCACAATTTATGGTCAGACTTGAAGCGCCGGCAATGAATAAGAGTGCAAACGGCAAACCAGCGACAGAATAGCTGGAATCCACAACCCGAGCTAGCTGGACAGACCACCGCATAAGCAACAACAGCGACTTGACAGACCGGCAGCGTTCCATGGCTGGGAAATTCGTCGGACGAGAGGGAGATTGACAGACGAGAGAGGCGAAAGAAGCATGGATGAGCTCAGCACCGCGAAGCTATCGGGAGGAGAAGAACTGGGCGCAGGGTGAAGGGGCTTTCGGGATTGAAAGGGGAGTCTAGGGAAGAATTAAAAGAAAATGACATTTTAATGTAAGGCTTTATTTGTGTAACAAGGAGATACTTAATTTGACTCAAGCTCGGAGAAGTATAATTAATATCACATAGTTTATGTTTAGTAAATAAACATAATACTTTAGATTTTATCATTAAAACAAGTACCTAAGTAATATATTAAGTACCCAAAATAATTAAGATCACAAAATTAAACATACTTTAATTAAATTTAAAATTTAACATATCAATTCTAATTAATCAAAACCGAGGTACACTTTGTAAGATAAAAGTTAGGCATTTAATATTCTTCTATAGTTTGTAAAATTCCACTAAATAAAGTTTCAAAAGCATTTATTGAACTTAGGTTATAAGTTATGTCATGAAGTAAATCAATTTTTAATTAGTATTTAAATAAACAAAAGAACACTCTAAATATTTAATTTAATCATAAATAGCAAATCATCTTTTACTACACCAAAATTTTTAGTATCAAGATTATAATTTATCCAAAATAAATAAATTATAATTCATGTATCAAATAAAATTTTTTAAACACACTTTTTGAATCTCAAATTTTAATTAAATAAAATATCACACTATTTATTAAAACTAAAAATTAACATTTTGTTATCTAATAAATCAAACATTCAGGGAGTAGTCAAAAACAAAAATAACCAGTCTTATTAAAATAAAAGCACTTGAAAGTATGTCAACAAAATCACTTAATAAAATTCCTGCAATGCACTTTAAAATGGTTTATATATAATTTCCAATTATTGCATGAAAAGAATTTCATGAAAGTTTCTAAAAAATGTTTGGTCATTACTACTAATTAATTTAATTAATTATAACTAATTGATCACTTATATGTTGATCATAAGATTGTGTGAAAATACAAAAGTTAATTATTATGTTTGTATTTATGTTTGGTTAAGAAGCAATATGCCAAGAAATAAATAAAAAAAAATAAGATTGTGTAGACCAATCCACTATAAAGATCATGTATGTGGCTATTAATATAAGTTCAAAGAAATGGCATATCTTATGAAATCTTTTGATAAGTTTTGATCTGATATCATGTTTAGATTGGTCTATAGTGATCCTCTATGATAATTTTTTAATTAATGCAATTGGGAAGGGTCTTATAAGTCACTTATAACATCTCGAAATTTCCAAACTCTATTCAGAACTAAATGGCTTTTCAAAAAATCCAAAAAGGGAAATTTGAAATTTTTTGAGAATTTTGAAACTATATATTTTGAGTTATGAAAAACCCAAAAATAGTAGAAATTGATTATATAAATTTTAGAAATCCTTTGAAGATTAAAGAGTTGATCAAGAATGTTCAAAGATCAAAACTCATAATTTTGAAATTTTATTTCCCAAAAACTTTGGAAAATCTGAAACAAAGGTTATGGATATCAAATGAGTGCAGTGTTACAGTCATTATGTAGACACTTAATTTAACTAATTTCTATTAGAATTGCATGATTTTGGGAATTGATAAGTATATTAAATTTGAGCTCAAAATGGAAGAAAGGAGAAAAATTACTCAAAAGGGAAATGATCAACCTATAGATAGTGAGAATTTAACTTATTTTTTCCTAAAATACCCTCCCTTAGCCAGCTCACCTTCTTCTTTAAGCCTTCTTGCACATAGCAACCTATGCAATTCAATTGCTCTTTTCCTTCTCCTCCAAGCTTTCACTCTCTTTCCACAACCTTCACTCTCTCTCTTCAGGTGAGCCCTTAACCTTGTTATTTTATTAGATTTTTACTATTGATTTATTTCTTCCTCTTTATTTGGACATCAAAATCATACTAATTCATTAAGTAAAACTCAAGTTGTGAATTTTTAAAGTTTTTTGTCACTATTTATGGAACTGTTCAACCTATGAATCAATCCAATTAGTTTGACGTTTCAAAGCTTAAATCTGTTATATATAGCTTTATTTAGGATATAAGAACCATAATTTAATCATATATGATTACTTGACCAGAGAAATCTTTGAAAGGAGGACTGAAAGTTAATATGCTCTTATTTTTTTTTTTTTATTATCTTGAAGAGCATAGGTTGAAGCACATAGGAGATTCTAGAAAAATAATTAAAGTTTCTTGTGTTCTAGCTATTAAAGTAAGTGATACTTACCACCCTTATGAATTATAATATGATTTTTGTTTGGAATCTATTGATTTATGGTGCAAGTTGATGAAATGGGTTTTGAGATTATATGATGAAACTTGATGATTGAATGAATCTATTAGAATGATGTTTAGTATGTGATTAAAATAGCTGAGTTTGTGTTTGTTTAAACTCTCAAAATATGTGATGTTAAAATCCTTTAGTTTGATATTGAATTAGAAATAATTTCCTTTGTTTTTCTATTGTTTGCATCAAAATCTACTTGTACAAGTTGAATAGCACCATTTTGAACTAAACACGTGATCATATTCATAGAAACCCATTAGTTTTACTTAACTGACTCAAATTGAAATTTGAACTAGGATTTCATGATTCAAATTGACCCTTCCTGCCTTGTTTTTTGATTTTAATTACATTTAAAATTAGGCTTCCTGAGAGTTTCCAAAATTTGGCTAGCAAACTCACACTTTTAACTACATTTTCTCAAGTTGAATTGAGTCAGTCACAATTAAGTTTTCGAGTCTGATTGTGATCATGCTTGTTTTTTTTTCAACAATTCTGATTGTGATTCTAATCGCACTTCTAGCAAGTTTCATGTTATTCAACCAATATTTACTTCTTGCAATCCTCTATCCAAATTCCTTAAGTTACTCTTATAATGAATCCAAATAATTCAAACATAATAATTAGGAGTTTACAAAAATATAAGTCATAAGTTAATACCAAGGAATTGGATTATTGTGTATGTAAGAGTATCTAATCAATGAGTCTATAAATCAAGTTGATCATAAGACAAGAAAGAATGATGTTAGTGAGGAATGACTATGATTGTGGAAATACAATTATTATGAGTAATCATACTATATAAAGTTTGATAATTCACATAAGATTTTGGATAGTATGTGATATTGTGATGTTATGATTGATGTTGGAATTATAATTATTGTAACAGATTATATGATGTAAAAGATTGTCTATGTACATAGGACATGGAATGGTACACAATGTTATGTATGATATTAAGATGTATCTATATGAAATTGATGAGGCATCCATTATGAGAATAGAATGATTACATTATTGGCAGCTTTTAAGGCTTGATATGTGAATGATAAAATGTAATGAGAAAAATAATCCAGATTCTGGATTGGTGCATTCTAATATGATGAATGGGTTATGATTGGCTTGGAGGAAAAAGGCAGGGATGAGTGGGTTAAGATTGGACTGGAGTAATAAGGAGGGCTATGATATTTGATATGCATGGTTTGCTCCTTATTGCTATTATATGAATATTGGAACTAAATATCATGAAATTGACATACATAATGAACCTGAGAATGTGGCATATAGCTATAAAAGCCGAAATTGGCACAATTTGCTCAGAAATGAATGAAATGAATTTACCTCAAAGGTGAATTTTTGAATACTCTATAATTGTTTATAGAAATGATATGGGAAATGGTTATCTAGTTGAGTTATGGACATAAGTATATATATATATATATATATGACTTTGATTGTGTGATGGATTCATATGTTTAGTGAGTATCTATCTTACTAAGCCCTAAACTCATTATCCTATGAATTTTTTTTTTATACTCAAGACATAATTGCCAATCCCACATAAGATAAGTAAGATGGATAATAATCTAATGAAAATTATAGTTGATATATTCACCACCATGGTTAATAGTCCCCTAAGCATGTATAAGTTCAAAATTCATTATATAATAATCTTAAACCTAACAGGCAGCAAGGTACTGCATGAGGTAGAAATCATCCCTTTACAACCCTTAAACGTGTTATTAATTATGGTTATGGGATGGTTTGATCCTTAAGGGATCCAACATCTAAGTTTCTTTTTTCTCACCTTTTGAAAATGTATATAGCATGGACATCAAGTTCTTAGGGATAAGTTAGTTTAACTTATACTTTTGATCCTTATAAACTATAGGTTAAACTAACTTTATTTTGAATTGCCCCTCAAGGAACTTAGAATATTGTAGGAGGATGTTTTTGTGAAGCCAGCTAGGGAGATGTAGTAGCATTTTTTTGTAAAAAGTTGAACACTGATGACACAAAAAGGGGGTATGTGCCTTAATGGGCAATGGCTCTGTACATTATGTATACATAAGTTTGTATATATATATATATATATATATGTGGTTCATGATCCCATGAGTTCCATTGTCTTTCTCATTAAGTCAATTTAAGTCACTTGCACTGTAATAAAACTAAGCAAATTGAAAAGAATGAAATCAAATTAAAAGCTAGTGATTATTAATGGAGTAGTTTATATTCACACCAATCATGACTAGGATTTTGGGTCGCGACATCACTTTAAGGTAAAAAAGTTAGAGGTAATATTATTGGTTTAAGACATACTAGAAAAGTAAGAAGTCATGGAGAAGATATCATTGATAAGATAACTTAGCAAATCTATCCACTAAGGTTCTTGGTATATTCAAAATATGGATTTGATTCATTTATGATACATGTATTTCAAAATGAATGAATGTCTCGAGAATTAGCTTCTTTATCAAGTATATACTTGCATGTATATACAAGAAGGTTTCGATTAAGATGAAGAGTTGGATCTTAAATTGTTTAGGCCTGTGAAATGTTTTGAGCACCTCTCTTTAATGGCTAATATTCAAATTGGAATGTAACTTTACCTAAATTGTCAGATTCTGAGTATGAAATAAAAAAATTGATATTTATTCGATGAAATTAGCTTTGTTGGCTTTGTTAAGTGCTTATGGTTATGTCCCAAGATTTAACTTCTTTATTAGCTATTTACTTGTATACACACACATGCACACACATCAAAGAGTCTCAATAGAAAAGAACGGTTGAATATCAAATTGTTCAGGTCTATGGAATATCTAGGAACACATTCCATTAATAGCTAATACTTAAATCAAAATGCAACTTTATTGGAGTTGCCAACTTCTAAATATGATATGAATGGGGACCAATCCAATATTTAGTTTCAATCTCTAATTGGATAATATATATATTTTATATAGGCCCAAGCTAACAATACAAAATTTATACCAAAAGATTTGAGATAATACTTGTCATCATAACCTTAAAAAAATTATTTTGTGCTTTGAAACCGAGAGAATGAAAGAATTTAAATGTTTTTAAATATTAATATTATTGATTTTAGAAAAGAGTTTTAATTTACTTAATGGAGAGAAATTCAAGATATTTTTTTTGTTTAATATGGAGAAATTCAAGATACATTATCACTACAAAAATAACATGATTTCTTATGGATTTTTTTGTCAAAAATTGGTCAGAAAATCGATTGATAATGAAAAGATTGTTAGTTACTGACAAAAAAATAAATTGGAAATATATCATCAAACAAATCTATCGAAAATCCATTGTACAAGTATTTCCATTGAAAATCCATTGAAAACAAGCATGAATTTTAAATTTTTGCTCTATGTTTGTGATGGAAATATTTGTATGATGGATTTCCAATGGAAAAATCAATTGAAAATTTGAAAAACGTTTTAAACATCGAGCATGCATTCTTCCACTTCTTTGCATTTTCCTTCTACTCCCTGTGTTGCATCAGAGTTTTGCTTTTTTAACTTGATTCTTGCACTTTGAAAGTATTTTTCACAAATATAAACTAATTAAATTGTTTTAACTATTTTGTTTTATATTTTTACTGATTTTTTTAAATTATTATGTGTTTTATAGGTTAATTGGTTTATCTTATTTTGCTTGTTATAATTTTGGACTTCAGTTTCTGTACCAATTTTTTTGTGACTGTTATCTTATTTGGACATTGAGATTAGTACATATTTTTAATTATTAATTCAGTACTTATTCATAATTTTTAATGTTGTAAGAATTAATTTTTAATAATTAGTTGTATTTTCTTATTTGTTTAAATTAGGATTGACTAATTATAACTGGTGAATTGTATTTAAAAATTATATGCATTTTGAATTAGATTCTATAGGATTAAGTAGTTAAATGACATAGTTAATAGTGTTATTAAAATTACTTTAGAAATTATACATATTTTTAGTTATAACATATTTTTATTTTAGAAATTATATATATTTTAATTTTGTTAATTTTTGAAATCGGCAAATATATAGTAGATATTAATTATTAATTACTTAAGTAGATTTAGCTATTGTTTATTTTTATTAAGTATGAGAAAATATAATAATGGAACTATTTACAAAATATGAAAATTTCATGAATAGTTTCTCCTACATATTTCTGTAATATGTAGTAATTTCTCTTATTTCAATTAACTTCAATAAACAAATTTATTGAAATTCCAAAACTCCATAGATAGATATATGATAGACTTCTTCTAGGACATAGTGAATATAAAATAGATTTTCTTAATAGGGTGAAAAAATTTATCAATTTTGCAAAAACTCGGCCAATTTACATATTTAATGGTCAAATAAGGTGTCCATGCTCTAAACATAAATATAGAAAATTTTTACCTACTAATAAAGTTAAGGTTGATTTGTATACATTTAATTTTAAATGGGATTACTGATGGTCAACTACTTATAGTAAGGAGAGACACATAGAAAAAGGAGAATTTCTACTAGTGTAGCATGATATTTATATGATGCAAGTAATATGTATGAGAATATAGTGTTGGATGCCAATTGATCAGATGTTGCAACTCACTTTAAACATAGTGCAAAAGAGTTTCCAAATAGAGATGCCTAAAAATTTTATGAAATTTTAGAAGTTATACATCAATCATTATAGATAAATTATACTAATAATTCAAAGTTGTCATTAGTAGTAAGGATGTTAAGCATAAAATTTGACTTCAACTTACCACAGAATTCTTTTTATTAGATTATACAACTTATGACTGAGACACACTCGCCTGATAATGTTATTCCTCCTAACTTTCATAAAATAAAAAAGTTAGTGAAGAAATTAAGATTAAGGCATCAGAAAATAAACTGTTGAATGAAAGGGTGCATGTTATTCTATAAGGAGACTAAATTTGATAGAGAATGTAGAATTTGTGGTTCACCTCATTATAAGGATTGGAGGATAAGCCAAAATAGTAAAGAAAATCCATTCAAGAGATTGTATTATCTGCCTTTAATTCCCAGATTACAAGGGTTGTATACTTTGATGAAGTTAACTCTTTATATAAGATGGCATCATAAGAATCGAAAGGAGATAGGCATTTTAGGTCATCCTTTGGATGGAGAAGTTTGGAAACAATTCGACCAAAAGTACCCAAAGTTTACAACCAATCCTCGAAATGTAAGACGGGTTATGTTCTAATGGATTCACTCTATTAGGTCATAATGTTGCATCGTACTTATATTAGCCAATAATAGACACTCCTTACAATTTGCCTCCAAATATGTGTATGACAACTCTATATATGTTCTTGACCTTGATCATCTCAGGTCTAAAAAATCCAAAGAGTAAAATTGATGTGTTTATGCAGCCATTGATAGATGAGCTACTCTCTTTGTGGAGTAATGATGTTCCAACGTATGACATTTCAATGAAGCAAAACTTTCAAATGAAGGTCACATTAATGTGGACCTTTAATGACTTTCTTGCATATAGGATGTTATCTAGTTGGCAAACAGCTAGAAAATTAGCTTGCTGGATATGTATGAATTCCATAAAAGCATTCACCTTAAAATATAAGAAGAAATAGTCATGGTATGATTGTCACATACAGTTTCTACCAAATGATCATCCTTATAGGAGAAACAAGAACAACTTCATCAAAAATAGAGTGGAGAGATCTAAACCACTTCCAAGATTAATCGGTGAACAAGTTTTTGGTTAGGTATATTCCACTCCAAAAGTCATAGATACTTGGCTAATCAGTATGCCAGGATATGCAATGAATCACAATTGGACTACAAGAAGCATATTCTAGGACTTGCCATACTGGTAATCCAATTTACTCCGACACAATTTTGATATCATGCACATAGAGAAAAATATTTTTGATAATATTTTTAATATAGTGATAGATGTTAAAGGGAAAATTAAAAACAATATTAATTATGCTTATTTAATTTCTTAACATTATTTATTTTTATTAATTAATCAAGTTTTTCCCAACCCATGAGCTAGTAGGAACTATATACCATATCATTATAAGCAAGTATGAATGTGTATGACTTATATGGAAGAGTATTCTAGAGTCCACCCACAGGATGTTATATATAGAGTTTGGCGTAAAGTTTCAATACTTCATTTATAATTTAAATTTCATTTTTTTAAATTGTTCACTAACTATTTGGTATTTTCTTTGTTTTTTAATTGTAGAAGTATTAGAAGTGAACCCTTCTTATGAGAAGGACATGTGAAAGAACTTCAACAATAAGGATTCCAACAAAATGAAAGATATGATAAATGAGGTGCAAAAGAAGAGGCCCACTTAACCTAGTTGGATCGGAGATGAGGAATGGGAAGGTCTTCTCAAGTGTTAGGAGAGCCCTAAATTCGAGTTAAATTTCAGGCAAAATAAGAGGAATCGAACCTCAAATGTAGCTGGACAAGATTTCTCCTTATACATAGACGATGTCATCCCAATATTAGAGTATTAGTTGTGCATGGTAACATTATTTTAAATTAATGTTATTTATGTCATTTTAGCTTAATGTTATTTATGTCTATGAAAATTTTCATGTTGTGCAGATATATGAGACTGGGTTGAGTTGCCTAAGGATAGTTTGTTCCACCGTACACACACCCAGAAGGATGACTAGTAGGTCTTGCCTCAAGCTATCCTATATAAATAGCTTCTTTTAACTTGTATTTTTGCTGTTAATATATTGTATATTTGGTAGTAAAAATATTATATTTATAATATTAAATAATTAATTATTTTAATTTGTAGGAGAATTTCAACAAACGAAATAAGGACTTGGAACAAACTCAGGTGCAAAAAGGTGATGGCTTTAGGGACACAATTAGTGATATGGTAGGGTCATTTGATCATGATTTATGGGTGGACATTGTCGATGGGACAAAAAAGGGATAGGTCTATAGGTTGGGATAAGAGGGCACAATAGGGAAGGGTATATCAACTACTACAATTCACACCAAGAGCATGCCACATGCTATGTTGGACTAGCTCATGGACGCTATGATTAAGCTGCAACATTAGATGTAAGAGATTTCTGCTTAGACGGAGCACCTCATGCTCAGCAATAGCAATAGAGTTAGACTCCACAGCCTCCTCCTCCACCTTATCCTCATTCATTCTACCACCAACATCTACCTACTACCAGCTGCTTCCTCCCAGAGATCCTAGGCAACCGTAGCAGCAAGACACTCAAGAACTAGAGACTGATGATTAATTCTTATCTAACGATTTTGGATTATAGTTATATTTTTATTTGAATAATATGTTTCATACATTGATTTGAGTAATATAATTTATGAATTATTTTACTAATTTTATATATTTATAGCTATTCTTATACATTGTATTTTAATTTTTTTTATTATAATCAAATATTATTTTTTAGAAATTAAAATTAAAAATATTAAATCAATTTTTAATAAAAATGAAAATAATTTTAATAAAATTTTAAAAATAGATATTCAAAAAATTATATCAAATAATATTTTTAAAAAGTTTCCTTTTTCTAATGGATTTTCAACAAGTTTTTTGATAAATTTTTTGACAAATTTCTGATAGAAATTGTGATGAATTTACTAATTGATTTATGACGGAGTTCTGATGGCTTTTCAATAGATTACTGATAAAAAAAATTAAATGAAAAAGCCGTCACAATTTTTGACAAATTTTTCCAATGAAAATAATTTTTGACTATGGTTTTATTGATAACCATGTTGATAAAACCACCATGTTTTGTTAGAAATTCATTGTTTCTAATGGTTTTTTATGATTTTCAATGGATTTTTCCATCAAAAGTCACACATTTTTTTGTAGTGAATTCTATTCATTTAATGTGATATTTTGAATGAATGATTTATAAATGAAATTTGTTTTAATAATCATAAATAATTGGTTTGGTGCTTGAATATGAGCAAAAATTCATAAATAGGACATAGGTTACTATGGCTAATAGTACATCTACATTAGAATCTAAGAGCTTGTTTGGTGCACTTGATAGTAGTGATAGGATAGGATAGTTTATCCTATCCTGCCTTTATCTAGTGTTTCGGGAACCAATAGGATAGGAATATCTTATCAGGTTTATTATCCTATCCAAGTCTTTTGTTAAAATTCTTATCCCATGGGGTAGGCTGGGATAAAATTTCACCAGATAGGATAAGGTTACACTTTACCTTTCTTACCCCCGAGAAGCTTTGAATCTGGTTGCAAGCAACCTCAAAGCTGAATCTGGTCTCTCCCGTTGCTCGCGACGGTCTGGTCTCTCCCGTTGCTCCTGTTTCAACTCATTCTTCACTACAAAAAAATGTCGAGATTCCAACGGAAACAATCCGTTGGAATTCCGTTGGAATTAAAGCCAAATCCGTTGGAATTTGGTA
>JANHAO010013696.1:0-15717 GCA_026873985.1 Saraca asoca
CTTAGTCCAATATGACTCTTGGAATTATCAAACATAATTTCTAAACCTTATGTCATAATATATGGACATAACAATGTCAAAAAATCATTTAATATAGTAAATGACACTAAACTCGAGGGTGTCTCATTTATAATCATCCATTAATTATTATCAATATACACAAAAATTTTCAGGCTTTAAAACAATTAATAGCATCATTATTTGTAAATTTTAAATGCCATTAAAAAATAATAAATATTTCCCAAACTCCAAAAAATCATTTAAAATTTCTAAAAAATAGAAAATAACGTCTGGAATGTGCAGGAAAATTTTCAGTTCAAAACGACTCCTGGGCTACTCTCACGTGCTTCCACGCACTTCAACCCATGAGTAAGGTTGGCTGAGGAAGCACTGTTCATCTTCCCCAGCCAGCAGGGTCATACAGACCCAGTTTCGTCCCGTTTTGCAGCAAAATAGGTCAAAGGTCATAACTTGCTCATTTTTCATCCAAATTTGATGATTTCAGTGTCTATGGAACTAGAATTTGATGATCTACAAAAACCCTCTATTAATTTTATTTTTTTCAATAAAAAAATGGCTTTTGGACAAGAAATCATTTGGCTGGATGTTTTACGATCCATTCAGTTCCAACTCAAAATTCTCTCTCAATTCTTAACCAAATCTAGCAATTTTGGTCCCATATCATCCACAAGATACTAATCTAAAAAAACCCTCAACCAATTTAGCATAATTTTATACAAAAAAGAGCAATTTGAAAATTGAAACCCGTGGACCTTTTAGGTTCTCCTATTTAGGTTGGCCAAAAAACCCTGTTCAAACCAAAAAATTTCAGCAATTTCATGTTGCAAAATATCATTCTAGAAGGCTAAGATTCTAATGAGGGAAAAATTGAACCCAATTGCACAAAAAGGAATCAATTACCATAGATGTTTTCAGGAAAACCAAATGGGGTTAAAGCCTATATTGAATTAGCTCTAAATCACAGTCATAGTAGGATTAGTATACTCTGATACCAATTGTTATAAAGCAATTACAAAAATACTTTATGTTTTAATCACTACATATGGCATGTAATAATATAAACTATCAAAATTATAACAGAAGGTTCCTAGAATTACCTGGAAACGAAGCCGATGGAGAAGCCATTCAATCCTGTGTCCTGCAGAGGAAAGAAAGGGGAGAAACTATTCCTATACCCACTTAGACACTCTATCTTCTGAAGTGGCTAGGAATAGGGGCCTCCCCTAAGATTATAAAGATGATGGAGTAAGCCAACCCATCAAAAACAAGCCTAATCATAGGGTCTATATCCACATTAGCCCAATTAAAAGATCACATCACTAAATGGGCTTTTTACTAAGCAGGCTCATATAAAATGACATCTAATTAATCGAACTTATTGTATTATGTCAGTCTAAAATATAAAAAAAATGTGAACAGAAGCATGGACGCATTTTGATAGAACACATCCTAATTTTGCATGTGAACCATGAAATGTTTGCCTTCACTTATGTTCTAACGAGTTTAATCTGTATAATCAATCTGCAATACTATAGTCTTGCTAGCCAATTATTGTTACATCATACAATTTACCTTTGGAGATGTGTATGACTACACCTTACATGTTCTTGACCTTAATCATTCCTATGTCGCATAATCCTAAGAGCAGAATAGATGTATACCAATAACCCTTGATTAATGAGCTAAAGATATTGTAGGATGATGGTGTCCTTACATATGATGTTTTTAAGAAACAAAACTTTATGCTAAGGGCAACATTAATGTAGACAATTGATGATTTCCAGTGTATGGCATGTTATTTGGATGGTTCATTGCTGAAAAATTAGCATGTCCAATTTGCATAAATGACACAAGATCATTCACATTAAAACATGAATGGTAACAATCATGATTTGGTTGCTATAGATGGTTTTGAAACATTGATCAGGTATATATAAGGAATAAGTATGCATTCTATAAGAATATAGCTAAGAGATCTCTACCACTAGTAAATTGATAGGTGATGAAGTTAGAGAAATGGTATGGATAATTATAAAGGTCACACAAAGCTAGCCAATCAAGTTAAATGGCAATAGGAAAGATCATAATTGGATAAAACAAAGTATATTTTGGGAATTATCGTTTTGGAAAACAAACTTGATTCAGAACAACTTAGATGTCATGCATATTGAGAAAAATATGTTTGATAACATCTTCAACACTATTATAGACATTAAAGGTAAGACCAAGGACAATGTAAAGGCAATGATAGATCAAGAACATTACAAGCGAAAGGAAATGGAACTTATAGAGATTGGTAATGATAAGCTTTACAAACTAAAAGTAAAGTTACATTCACCATGGACTAGAAAATAACAATATGTGAATGGGTGACAAATTTTAGAATGCCAAACAATTATGCTACTAAGTTAGATAGGCACGTTGATATTAGTAGAGGAAGATTGTTTGGCATGAAGACTCATGATGGTCATGTGTTCATGGAACGCCTACTTCTAATGGCATTTATTGGCCTACTTGAACCTTTAGGAGCTCTATCTCCAGATGGAATGAAACATCCTGCTCATGTTGCATAAATTGGAATGGATTTTCCCACCTGGATTCTTAGATTCCATGGAACACTTGCCTATTCATTTTTACTGTATGAAGCAAAAGTTGGTGATCCTATAAGCAATAGATGGATGTGTCCCTTTGAAAAGTAATAATTTTCTTTAGTGCTTAATTTGCTTTCTTTACACATATTAATGTTATATATCATCATTAACTTCTAAACTTAATGCACAATTATATGTTCTTTAATAAACCTAAGAGGAAAGTGGGGAATAAGGCATGTGTGGATGGGAGTATATGTGAAGCATACTTGATTAAAGAGATAGTGGAATTCTATCAATATTATTTTGGTTCACATATCTTATCTGGAATTAATCGGGTTTATCAAAATATGGATTGGTGTGGAGAGCCCAGTGAGCCAACACTATCAATTTTCAATCAACTGGGCTGACCATCTAGGAAGTGTAATTCTTGATATATGATAAACAAGGAACTTGTAGCTATATCACATGTTTTGTTGAATTGCGGTGAAGTTCAACCTATATTATATGTTTCACTAAACTAGCCTTTGTTTTCAATGCATGCAACGTATTCATTAAATCATTGTTGCAAAAAAACACCAAATATCACAGATTAAGATGTTGAGAGTATAATTAACACTCACTTTGCCAATTGGTTCAAAATCATGTATGTGGTAAACTTTGTCATACTTTACTTTAAGTTTCCTAACCAATAATCTAAATGATAGTTGTTTCCCACTATATAGGTGCATGACTCTAGTGTTTCAAAATATGGTGTTAACTTGTATGATCTTGCACAAGGCCTACTATGTATTGTGAAAACATGGCCAATTTACTTTGTTAATAAGTACAAATTCCACACTCAATCATGGAGTGAAGGCAAGAAAACCAATAATTATGAAATCTGTGTCAAAAGTACAGGGAATATGAACTTAAATGAAGATGAATTTTGTGACATTCTCAAAGAGATCATTTAATTAGAGTATCCCAGTTGGCATGGTGAGAATTTGATGTTTTTTTTTTCCTGAAATTGGTTTGATTCTGTAGTTAACCATGTCATAAGAGCACATTCATGGTATAGGATAGTTATGATTAAGCACACTAAAAGGTATGCAAAATATGATCCCTTCATGTCCTAGATAAGTACTAGATATGGTAGATTGGCGGGTTATTATGAAGACAAAACCAAGAGGTGTAACTAACGATAGCCAGCAAATTGGAAGTTGCATATCAAGATAAGGAAATGTGTTATGTCAATCAAATTTTTGGCAATGATCAAATTAACACATTGCACAACGTTGATGCCTTCAAAAAATCAAAATTTATGTGGACCTTGAAGGTTGAATTGTTAATAATGAAGAGGACACTGAAGATGAGGATGATGAGGGTGATGAAGAAGATGATGAGGATGAGAAGCCTAATGGGAACAAGGATGATAATAGTAAAAAAGATAACGAATACCATGATAGGTTGGCTTTTATATTGTTAAATCAATTATTGTAGGTAATATGATTATATTATGTTTGTTGGATTTGTCTTTTGATTATGCAATATTGAACTTTTTCATTTTGCAAGTGTTGTAAGTTATTTCTTAATTTGGATTTTTACATGTGAGCTTATTTTTGTTTCCTTGTATTTCAAATGAAACATAGAGGTTGTGGTACATCCAAAGGTCATGGGAATACCCCCCAAGGATGTGGAAGAAAAGAAAGTAGTCTCTCACCATCCACTCTATTAACTCCAACACCACCTAGCCACTCACCAAATGCTTGAATCACCATGTAGCCAATCTCTGATGCCACACCCTAAACCATTGTCAATGCCAACACCCAACACTCCTTGATGCCCTTACCTAGCTATTCCTCGATTCTGCCTCACCACCTTATTAGCCTTATCTAGGATTGTCCACTTTTATTCCCACACATGGATATTATAAAGCATACCAATATCTACCACCACCTTACTTCCATGCACCTCCACCATAGCATCCTAGTATGCTTTACGCATTATTGTTTAGGTTGAACACCATGCATGCAGCTTCATCTAGCCAACAAGCATCCCCTCCTAATGAATAGAGAGATAATTTCCACTGGATTAAGCCTACAGGAGACACATGAGTACAACCATGCCCACATCGAATGGTGTTTCATCTTTTATGCGCTAATTGCATGTTATTTACTCTAATGCCTCTTTCTTTTGTACAAAAGTTCACTCCTTCAACTTATGTGATACGTGAGATACATGTCATTATTCAAAGTAAGTTTGAAGAGGATTGGACTAAATAGGCCAAAGTTGATAAAGATGTTATTAAGAAACTAATTAGGGTTTAGGGAAAAAAAAAAGGAGGAAAAAGTGGAGAAAACTCTAATATATTATAGAATTAAATAAGATGACTCAATGCAAAAGACTCAACCATACTCATCTCCTAATATAAAAAGTACAAGGCACATAAAGACTATTATACCCTTTAACCTAATCGCTTTTAACACTCTCCTTCAAGATGAAACTTATAAGGCTTTAGCTTGTTACATAAACTTGAACCCTAAAAAATAAAACACAATAAAACATAATTATAAAAAAAATCTTGATTGGCTTCAAACTTCACAAGTGGCTTGCAACAAACATAGGATGTAAGCAACTCCTCCTAAACCCAAACATCCATCAACCTTGAAATATAACACTAAGTCCTCAAAAACAACTCCTAGAAATCTTCAACCAACTACCCCTAATTGCTCCCTCGACCTTCTTCTAATTGTTCTCCTTAGCACAAATGACCTAGCTTTTAAAAGTATTCTACTAGTTATTGCTAAGCTACTCCTTCAACTTCTCCTAGTTGGTCTTCAAAAACACCAACATGCATAATTGGAACTACATGAAATGGTCACCAACACCTCTAGTTGAAATAACACCAAAACAACCACAAACCAAATTGCTCCCAAACTATGCTCATTGTAGCCAACACTAATAACAAAACTCCAATTAAACATATAACCACCACAACATAAGACACTAACTGTCTAACAATTCACAAAACACCAAGCATAATTTCACCAATTCTAACATGACATGAAACACCCATCAAAGCCACTGTCAACACTTCATCGCTTTCAATAATCAACTCAAACAAATGTTCAAAGTCATCTCTTATGCAACATGCACCAAAGCAAGTAGAATTAGGCAAACAATTATCTAAATTATCCAATCCTAAATCTTTATAAGATTGTAAATCGTAACAAAAAAGTGCAAGCTAACAAATCATCAAAAACAAAGAAAACTTCATTAATAGCCAGCAACTCATGACCATGCCTTATATCAACAATAAGCAGCAAAACAGAATGAACTAGTGTTCCAAGATCGAAAATCACATCTGCTAATATTAGATAGCTTCATCTTGACCAATTGAATCTAATTTATATTACATCAGCTTTAGCAAATCAAGTCAACTACACTAACTCTTGCTTACCTAGAATTGGAAAGACTAAAATCATGCACCAGTGGTATCAAATTAAGAAAAACCACATAAGCAAAGCTTCTTATGCATCAAAATCATTGCCCAAAACCAAAAAACACCAAATAGTTATTTAGACCATTTTTAATTAATAAAATAGTAACTAATACAAAAAGGACTAGGGTTAAACAACCATAAAATAACATATTAGTGTTCAATAATCAAGTTGCACATGTCTAGTAAATAAATGCTCACAAAATTAAACATGTCCATATCAAATGATGCATGGTCACTTCAAAATTAACAAAAGAAATCAATAAGCAAGGCAGAATGAAACCAACATAGGTCTACCAAACCTTGAAATTGCTAAAGTTAACACCAAATCACATCAAATGTACCACCAATCAATAGAATCATCAAACTAGACCCAATAGCATTTCATCGGAGCTCCAACTATAACCATCCCAGAAGTCACCTTTTTTGGTCAACCATAAATTGTTAATGACATTATTTTTGGAAACAATCACCTACAACCATCATTGAATTGCTTTGAAGTATAAGAATAGAGAGAATAACCCACTACTACCTCTATTCTCACTAAAGCTTTGTTAGAAACTATTAGATCTCTGATAGAGTCATTAGCCACCAAAATATCGTCAAATGCCGACCACCACCTCTTGTGGCCATAGAGACAAAACTTGTTAGGTCGTAAGCTTGTGGCCAACTAATAAGCTCCTATTTTTCTTTAAAGGTTGCTAGGGTTTTCATTCAAAATCTCAAAACTAACAGAGATTGATGAAAAAGAATATAAGGTTAGCTAACTATTCTAATAGCAACTAGACCTTCTTTAAGGTTAATAGATGATACCATTTTGAAACCAAGTTAAGAAATGAATTACGATTTAGGAAAGGAAAGAAGGAGAAAGAGAGGAGAGGGTTAGAGAAAACTCTACTATATTATAGAATTAAATAACATGGCTTAATGTAAAAGACTTAACCCTACTTATCTCCTAATATAAAGACTACAAGACATATAAAAACTATTATACCCTTTAACTTAATCACTTATAACAAATGTGATTCCAAATGTTTAAGGTATATGTAGTTAATTCCAATTGCTTTGCTATAAGATTTGTGTAAGATTCAACAGATTTTTGTGCTTTGTAGGAAAAGTTTGTTAGCCTAACTATCATATCTTCTTCAGTTTTAATGTTGAAAAATAATTTTCTTTGATGTCAAGATATAACCATATGTTTTTGAGTATTTGCTTATTTTGCAGACTTAAGGTAATCAAGTGACATTCAAGATATCAAGAGATCCAACTTAGTCTTAGGGTTTATTGATTTTTATAGGATCTTTTATAAGTATAATCTAATTAGTTTTTTATCCAAATAATTTTCTAAAATAGCTAATCTGAGGTGAAAATAAATCAAATGAAATGAGATGAAAACAAATATTTTTTAACCATGTTTTCAAATAGTATTTCACAAATGAAATTTCTATAAAAAATTATTTTTTAGTGTGTGAATTGATTCATATTAAAAAAAAATTTGAATTCTACTTGAATCAATTAGGCAGTTGATTCTAGAAGATAAGTTTTTGAAAATATTTTTACCAAAACATTTGAAAATATTTTAAATTGATTAAGCAATCAATTCACAATCTTTTTATTCCAGAGGGTAAATTGATTCATGCATTGATTTGGTTATGAATTTCTTCATAATCTTCATAAGCTGAATTAATGCACAAATTGATTAGTTAGTTATAATAGCTATGAATCGATTCACAAATTGATTCAATGATTAAAAATTAGTTATTTTTCAAATATTGGTTACAGTAACTATAAATACCCTTTCACTCTCATTTCAGCACAGAACTTCATATTAGTTTTTTATCACTTTGAGCACAAAAATCAAAGAGAATTCTTATGTTTCATTTGATCTAACTCAGCCTCTCAAGATCAATTTGATTAAAAGCTTGGATCAGATTCTATGAAAATTACACAATTAATTAATTGAGATTTTCATCTCAATTGTGGTATTGTTTTCTTTTACCTAATCCTTGATTGTTTTTAGGTTTCTAAGGTTTATCAGGAATTAGAGATACAAGGAAGAGGTTGATCTTCCTTTACATCTTCTATTAGTTGTAAGGTTGATTACAATTAAGTTGAAGGTGTATTATTACTGTATCTGTAAGTTTTACAAGAGCCTAATGTAAATCTTATTGCAAACTAGTTGTTTAAAAGCCTAGTTAAAATCCTGTTATAGTAATAAAAGAGATCATCCAGTTGAGGATTGATCCAGTGGATGTAGACTTTATTGATGGTGAAATTCAGTAAGCCCTAAATCTCAATCAACAGGAGTAGTTCTTGTATCCCCAAGCTACGTTCCAGTTGTAGAAATGCAGGAAAATAACTAAAGCAAGGAGAAGGAGGAAGAACAAGATAAACACCAAAAGCTTTTTAATATGGTTCAGCCAAAACCAAATGGTATTGACCCCTGCATCCATGGTATAATTTTATTTCTATAGAATATTTGACAGAATTACAATATGTATTTTCTCTCCCCTCTCCTCCCTCTTTACAATGATCTCCCCCTCCTATTTATAAAGGCTAGGAGGTTACAATTGTAATTTACTAAGCTATAAATCTATTACATCAAATAATAAATGTATATGACAAGTATGGCTTTTGCAATTCGACTTTTGTAGACTACTTTCTATGGATGAGCCCTACAATCTGCTCTTTGTAGACTAATCCCACAAGTTGGGTCTATGAATGGACGTCTGTCTCAGGTTTAATCTCAATGAGCTTCTAGCTAAGTAATGCACTTCATCCCGCAAGCTAGAACCTTTGTCCTGGGGTTGTTGTTGACCTTTGATATTGGGCTCATGTTCAGTGATCTCGAGCTCGTGCAGGACAAACTATTGGTCATGCAAGTTAAGGCTCATCATTAGCAAGCTAAGGCTTTTGCCTTGGCCTAGTTCTGTGTTCTGAGCTTCGAGCTCGTGATTAGTGATCTGGGGCTTGTGCTTTATAACCTCGACCTTCAAGTGAGCTAGGCTTCCTCCATTTAGACTTATCTCTTTTTAGGCCTTTGCTAACCCATTTTACATAGTACCAAAAAATACCAATAACATTAGCCTCCCAACTCTCAGTTCACTTTGCGCATTAGGAGTTGTAATTCGCTGGCAAAGTTAGAGACTGCAATGTGTCATGTTGTCATTCAAGTCTCTATTTTTCTATTTCTCCTACCCATACCATCATTACCATATTAAATGTATGCACTTTCCCATGGCTGCCAATACGGTGATGATTGAGCCTAGTTATTTTCTATACCATTAGACCTTGGGTAGTTGAAAAGTCTATAAATCAAATGGTCAGTGCCACCAAGGCCATTTTAGATGAGAAGACCCTTCCTTTTTCCCTCTTATTTTTTGAAAACTGATGTTCTATCTCACCAGTTCTTGAGTTGTTTCCTTTAGTTTCACTTTCCTACTCCATTGATCCTGCCATTGCAGTCATTGAAGATTGATCATCTTATTCAGAATCCAATTTGGCCTTATTGACTCTAGAACCTGAATCATCATCTTGACACGGTAAGCCTTCATTTACTTTTAGAATGCTTCATTTTATGAGTTTCTAGCACAACGCTGCCTGGTCCTGCAGTGAGTGCTTATTTGCTACTAGAAATTTTTTATCAATCTTCAGGTTGTAGATTGTTAGGTTTGGCTTCCTACTTTCCTAGGGTTTAGCAGTCTGATAGGCTTTATTAGTTAAGCCCCCTAGGTTTTCAATAGTTTAGGTTTCAGATACGATGGCTTGAAGTGCATATGATTTATTGTATAGGAAATTTTCCTTTAGTAGAGAGAGGCTTTAACTTTTTTGACACGGTTTGCTTGAAGCGATCTAATTGCTTAAAGCAACCTGATTGTTTGTCCTTTTATGTAGATGGCTACAATTCATAAGTGCCCAAGTCACCAAATAGGAAGTGATGACAAGCCTGACTTCCCAACTCAGAATGAGGAGCTGGCATTCACCTCAGTTGAAATGGCTTCCAAGAGCAGTGAGGTCACTGAACAACCTATTCCTCAACCTAACCCTAATAAGAGGTAGCGGGTCACTGAGAGCTCTTCAGACTGCTTATTCTTTAATCATTACCCTTCGACCATTAAGCTGGATAAACTTCGGAACATATTTGAACATTACCACTTCCCTAAAGGTTATCGTCTCATGGCACCTTCTCCTGGTGACTATGTAGCCTATCCTCCATGAGGATTCATTGCCATTAGGATCCAACATCTAGCTGTCGAGCTCTGGTTTCCTGTTCATTCATACATCATTAGTTTGCCAAATAGATTGAAGCTCTGCCTCTTTCAATTGACCCCGAATTCCTACTCCCAACTCACTTCTCTCACACTCATGTATTTGAGAAATAACCTTCCCCCACCATCTACAAGAGTTTTGTGCCACCTCTATTGTATTAGGAGTACGGGTTATCCGGATAGGATTTATTACCTCTTAGCTTGGCATACTAATTTCAAGAGGGTTCTACCTCAAGGGGATGCCAAGGTCAAATCAAACATAAGGAGTTATAAAACCAATTGGTTATACATTTTATGCCTATCTTTGTGTCCTCTTTGTAGCTTCACTTTTGTTCTAACACCTGGTAAGCGAGCTAAGGTCAAGCAAGTTATTACAAATTCATATTATTGTTTCTAATGTTCTATCTTATTTTTACAGCCACGGTTGGCAAGGAGAAACAATCATCAGAAGTCAAAAAGGCTGAGGTACTTGACTGATTTATTGTTATAAGCGATTTGAAAAATGATCTTCTTCGTTCTTATAGGCTCGCTTCTGCATTAAACATCAAGCTTATGAGAGAGATCGAAGCTCATAGAGTCAGGGAAATTGGTCCAGCATGTTTTGAAAACTACAAAAACATGGTAAAACTCATCCTTTGAAGGCCACTTCCTGATGAGCCTGAAGATCTCAAAGTTGCTATGACCTCACTAGGTCCCGAAGCTGCTACAGCTCCTGTTGCTATGAATCAATCTCTTCCTACCTTGATTGAGATGCCTTCACAAGTATTAGCCCCTACTTCATTTTCTAAGGCAACCAAGGAGGTCAAGGTCATGGCTAGATCCAAGCCCTCAGCTAAGAAATGGAAAGTGAAAAAAGGGAAAAGGGTCATCACTACTTCAAAATAGGTGGCTCACAAAGTCACAACCAAGGAGCCTCCACCAAGTCTTGGCCTAAACACACAGGAGTATTTTGACTTTATCCAAAGGAATATGGAGGTGATCTTGGGACCACACACTAGTCCCCAAGTGCTGAAAGCAAAGAAAGTCTCAAGTGGAGACCTGATGCACTATGGCACTCATCATGGACTGTTGGTAAGAAATGCCCTTTTACCTTGATTCTTTACTCCCCTGCAATTTGACTTGACCCATTTAACTTTCCAGGGTGTGCTAGGAATAGTAAAAATAGAGGAGGCACTCCAAGCTTATAAGGAAAAGAATGTCAAACTTGAGGGCGACCTAGCTGCTGCAACCTCAAAAGTGCTAGAACTAGAAAATAGGGCGAGGAATATCGAGGTCGCTCAGAGAAAAGCCAAGGAAGCTAGATCCCATGAGGTGGCAAGTCACGAGGCCATCACAGCCAATCTCAACAAGGCAGTTGACGATCTTTCAAAAGCAAAGAATGATCTAAGTGTGACATTTTATGGTGTTAAGGCAGTGATGCGGTAGGCTAAAGCTGCTGCTCGATGGGCTAAGGTTGCTAAGAAGGAACTTGAAGTAGTCAGGAGGGAGATCACTCTAAAATAGGAAGAGGTCACTTAGGTGAAGGCAGAGACCATCGAGCTGGCTATAAAGGTAAAAAGTGGAATCAGATACCTCATCCTCCTTATTTACTTTGTGGGAGCAACATCCAAACATGGACTTTTCCTTCTTTAGGGTGGAGGCCCTTGAGGCCGTTGAGCACTTCAAGAAGAGGGCTACTAAGGCTAGATCTTCCCAAAAGGATGCGAGATCCATAACCAAAGCTCTCTCTGTTGATGACACCACCTAAAAGGAGAGTGGCCTGTAGGCCGTGGAAGTTGTTAGAGATCACATGACGGGCGACCTTGCTTCTCCTTCTGCTAACCTTTTGCCCTTGAAGGCCCAGCTCCCAAAAGTTCAATTTCTTAGACTGAGACTATTTGTTATTTTTGAATTTCCTCCATCAAACTCTATATCAAATCTTAATCTTTGTATAAATTTACTTTGTTGAAAGGGACACAAATATTTGCATTTTCCTTGTCTTTCCAAGCGCATCACATTGGATGTTCCAAAGAAAATAACATGCAGGCTGTTATAAATAGATCCCTGAAAATCACAACTCAATAATTGTCGAGTGAAAAAAGCGCCCAGTGAGTCAATCGACCTTAACAAGCAAAATATGATAGTTAATGAAATAGAAAATTGAATGGATTGTATGAACTTATATAAGTTGGCTATAACCAATAAATCATGACCACAAATGATGTATCGCACTGAACGGCCAGCAGGTCATATTAAAACTGCACCTTGATTAGAATAAATTGAATGCTTAGATTATGTTTTAGCTAGCACGAGCGAGTGCCCAGTGGGCAATTAGGTGCGCCTCGACTAGCACATCAAACATACTGCATGAGAGCTATGAACAACAAATCACATGAGAGCTGTAAGCAATAGGTCGCATAAGAGCTACGAATAATAAGTTGCATGAAAGCTGTGAACAATAGGTCACATGAGAGCTGCAGGCAATAGGTCGCATGAAAGCTCTTCAACTTGTAATCCACAGTAATGTATATTTGTTTAAACAAGGCAATGTATATTTGCTAGGCAAAATAGTGTATATTTACCGATCAACTTCGATAATGTATATTTACTGAGCAAGGCAATGTATATTTATCATTTCTTACCTAGCAATAGATTGATCCCACAAGCTGTGCCTTAGCTAGAACGCTGTGATAATGTATATTTACTAGGCAGACCACGATAATGTATATTTACCGAGTAAGGCAATGTATATTTACTACATTGTCCATGATAATGTATATTTACAGAGTAAGATAATGTATATTTATCGAGCTGTCCACGATAATATATATTTGTCAGATTGACTTTGTTTGGAGGGTTGTACCTTAATAGATTGATCACATGAGCTATGCTTTAGCCATTTCACTGTAACAATGTATATTTACCAAGCAAGATAATATATATTTATTGGGTCGTCCACGATAATGTATATTTACCAAGCAAGATAATATATATTTGTCTAGCTAGCTATTCAAAGGATGCACTTCAGCTAGTATGAATTGAGTTTGCCAATAAAATGGCTTACTTTCATTGCCAAGCTTCGCTAAAAATTTATTCAAAGATTAGTAAACATAACAATTTAGGATACTTCAAGTTTCTAGACATTATCACAAAATTAAAACATGGTCCCTATTAGAGCAGCTATCATTGGTCGAAGACTCACTGAGGCTATTGAGATCATCGTTCCATAGGTCGTACAACATAGTCCCCTAAATGACCTCTCTTAATCATATCCCAAATCACATCCCTAAGTGCCCAGCATTCCAAGGCATTGTGCCTAATTTCATCATAGTATGCACAAAATTTGTTTCTATTTCTGAATTTGTTAGGAACCTTTGTGGGATTGGGCTTTTCAAAGTCCTCCCTATCCTTTTCCGCTATGAATATCCTATCTTAAGTGTCCGATAGGACACTATAAGTTTCGTAGCTACCTCGATGTTGAAGTTGCTCACTCTTGGCCCTTTTTGTGGCCTAGCTACCAAAGTCACTATCTTGGTCCTCTTTCGCATTCCCATCATTACTCCTTTTATTTCTATTGTAGCCATTCTTCTCACTCTGCTAATTAAACCTTTTTAGGCCAAAGGTTTTTTCCCATCTAACTTCCTTGGCTGCTCGCTTATAAAATTCACCTAGGTCCTTCACTGGGGACTTGTCTATCTCCTTGTACAGTTTCCCATCCTTACAAAGTCCAACTAAGATCACTGTGAGGATACTTTCATCCAAGGGATTTTTTACATTATAGACTTCACGTTTGAACCTGGTGATGTAATCCTTTAACGACCCATCTCTCCATTGGAAGACTATTGTGAGGTGACAGGTCGATGCGAGCTACCTTTTCAATGCCTTGTATTGACTGAGGAATCTTGTTTGACATTCTTTCCAATTGTAAATGCTACATGCTGGAAGATTCTTAAGCCATGCTTGTGGTATTTCTCTAAGGGTGGCTGGGAAGACACAACACTTGACTAGCGGGCTGGCTATCTGTAGATCCATCTAGACATTGAACACATCTAGGTGGTTACATAGGTCGCTATTCCCATTGTATTCCAGGATATTAGGGACCTTAAATCTATGAGGAAAAGGTTCTTTTTGGATTTCCTTGGCAAATAGGGTTTTTTCCTCGTAACGGTCTTGTTGGTCTTGAACTACAGGTCACTTTTCAAGCTGCTACACCCTTCGAAGCGACTCTTCGATCATAGGGTTTTGAGTTTTGGACCGATGACTAGTGGTCCAATGACTCCTGTCACCCTCTGATTGTAAGAATGGCGGTCTAACCTACATTCATGATGGGTCTTATTTACGTCTTCCTCTTAACACGAGTTCTCATGTCTCTGATCATCTCTATCATTGCTACTGTGAGCTCAATGGACCTCTAACCTCGATTGTGAATTGTATGAATGAACAGACCTAGGTTGTAGATGTTCCCCCCTGAAGGATTTCTCTTGTTGCACTTCTGGCTACTGAAGCCCTCTTCTGGGCACTGCAGTCTCAACTTGTTTTTGTATGCCCTGGGTCTGTGCATGAGCCAATGCTCTAACTACATCAGCTAACTTTTTTACTGTGTTTTCAAGTGCCTCTTGACACTAGTGCCATACTTAACCTCTGTCAGTCTCGGAAGCTATAGGTTACTGAGGGGTTAATGGTGCCATATCGATGATAGCTTCTGTTGTAGGGGCAGCAGAAGCACCCGCAGTAGGGAAGGCAAAGCCCTTCAGCAGTAACCCTTGCTACTCTGCATGATCCTCAGGTTCGCCAATGGTAGCACTAGTGCTCCTGGTGGTTCTCCCTCTTGCCATTACAGCTAAACAGTAAACCAAAGAGAGATGCAATTGGGACCCTTCCTCTAGTGCCAAAACGTTAATGGTGAAATTTGGTGAGCCTCAAATCTCAATCAACAGGAGTAGTTCTTGTATCCCTAAGCTACATTTTGATTGTAGAAATGCAGGGAAACAACTAAAGTGAGGAGAAAGAGGAAGAACAAGATGAACATGACCAGTTGTTGAGGCCATTCAAGATTAGAAATTTATAAACTAAGTTACCTAACTACTTGCAGTATATGATAACACCGGGTCGAACTCAAAGATCATTCTAATGATACCAATCAAATTAAAAGCTAGAAATAAGGAGGGTTGGTAGAAACTACACTAACAGCTAACTACATGCAGAAATGAAAATAAAAGAAAGATAAACCAACTAACCCAAGGAAAGTAACTAAACCTGAGATTAATACATCCTTGATCACTAAATATTCATTCCATTATTGATAATCATAACAAGAATCCCTAAAATGATTAATGAGTCCTATGCAGAACTCAGCCACAAACAATCCATCAAAATCTCA
>JANHAO010013697.1:0-15706 GCA_026873985.1 Saraca asoca
AACATGTCAACATACAAGGAAGAAACCCTAAAAAAATAACAACAAAATTACAAAATGTAGCAGTAGCAGAATGGAGGAAGAAACAAGGGAAATCGAAAAGAAAATAAGAAAAAATAAAGCTTAGCTTACCAGCTAGTCGATTTTGCTTGTAGCGGTATCAAGATCAGGACGGGACGAGGACGCTAGAGAAAAGGAAATTTCCAGAAACTTAGCTTACCGGCTTGCTTGCAGTGTGATCGAACAGTCAAGTGTCGTGATAAGGAGGAAGAATGGGGGAGAATTGATTCCGGATCAGGACAGGAGTTAGGGCACGGGACGAGGTCGAGCTGTCGAGGACATTGTGGAGTGGAGAAAGGGTTGGGAAATTTCCAGAACCAGGTCCAGAAAGAAGAAATGAAATCGAATCTAGCCCGGAGAAACACGTTTACGGTTACCGGGTTATGGGTCGGTTCACACGTGACACGCACACACACAGTCACGTGCGGACCCACAGACCGGTCCGTGTCCATGCGGGCTCGATCCGCTTGGACTGCAGTCCACAGGATTCGGTCCATTTCAGCTCGTTTTCAAACGGGCCACTTTCAACCAGTCCAGTCCGCTCCAAGTCTGTAGTCTGGCCCGTTTGGCCCACGGACTGTCAGTCCATTAAACACCCCTAATCACATTGCCACTGCTACCAATGTGGTAACTATGGCCACCAATGTCACTGCTATCACCACAAATGAGGTGGCAACTGACAGCGGTGGCAACGACTGCTGCCAACCTTCACAATCTCATTATTAACAATTACTTTCACCACCATCATGCCATCACACCACCACCACCATTTACTACTATCATCTCCCTCCCACCACTACTACCTTACCTACCACCATTTCCTTTCCATTATTGCCACCACCTACTGTTATCATTTGCCATCAATACCTTTCCTTTCATCAACATTATCACCATTAGTATTTAACTTAAATTCTAATTTGTGAGATTTTTATCATTTCCTATTGAAAGCTATCTTCTTCTTCATGTTAGATTTTGGTGTTAAAGTAGGATTAAGATTACTTGCCAAGAAAATGTTCTGAGTTATAAATATTTGTGTTAGACAAGATTTAAGGTATATGAGAGATAATGTTGTGAGTATTTATAAGGGTTATACAGGAATCCTTATAGAGGTTTAGGAGATATGTAAAGATTGTGATTAGGAAGTTGTGAGGCTATAACTAAGAGTATTCACACACATTATCCTATAATTTTGATTTATAGCAGATCTTTTCTCATCCATTATTTTTTTCTCTAGAGTTTGGGGTTTTCCATACTAAATTGTTTACATGTTATTTTGTTGCTCTAATTATTTTAATTGTTTGATACTAGTTTTTTCTAAAGTGGGATATTTTCCCCAACAACCACCATATAAGGATAACTTGTAACACCACTCTGGGGTTAACTTGACTAGACTTAAACACATGTCTAGAATGATGACTAGTTGACCACGGGCTCGATCCTCGGGGGTGGACCAGTTGTTGATCAAGTCATAAGGGATGATCAATAGGTTAATATCAGGTTAGACAAAACCCTATGCATGAGATTCAAGGTGACATAATTCTAGTGTAGTCAAGCCATCGATCAGAGCTAAAATCTTATCAAGAAAAAGTCCTAGTGCACTCTCGATCTAAAAACTCAAATCCAAGGTAAAACGATCAAATTAAATACAAATTTGATTCTTTTTATCTTATCTTTATGTTTTATAAAGATTTAATTGGTTTATTCTTTTAGATCTTGATGAGTACAACAATGCATCTAGACCTAGGACCAAAGGTTACGATCAATACTAAAGATAGGTTCATGAGTTGTAGATCGATTCCCTTTGATTAGATAAGTAGGAATTCTACCCTCTAGCTCCCTTTTTGTATAAAGCAATTATTTTGAAAATTACCTTAAACTATTTTGATGTGCTGAGTAATGGAGTTTTGGCTTAAAAAATTACATGAATGTAAATGATGAAATAATATTAGACCTATAGATGTTAGAAACATGAAATGAACCAGAAATATACCTGGAAAAGTTAATGTATATGTTTCCAAGTATCAAATCAAATTCAAATGGGAAATAGATTCAGGATAGAAATTTATGAATCGTTTTCTTACTTGATTATGTGTATGTTTCCAAGTATCATATCAAATTCAAATGGGAAATAGATTTAGGATAAAAATTTAGGAATTGTTTTCTTACTTGATTATGTGTACGTTTGTTTGAATATTTGTATGTAGTGGGACAAGAAATGGGAAACTAGTATGGAATTCAAGTTGACAATATTCTTAAGAATCCTAATTTTGCTTAATCACATGAACATAGATTTATCAATATAGAAATTTAGATCAACCCTATTTTCAGATTATATGAATTCCAAGGCATTTCATTACAAGTTTGTTTATGTTTTCAATCTCAATTTCTTCAAATTATTATTTTGAGTTTTCCACAAGTTTCTTAAGAGATAGTATCTATGAAAATATTTATTCAAATATTTGTATATAAATAATTCTTTGTTATAAATTTTCTTAGTAGAATTGATTAGTTTATTTAAATTATTTATACCAATTATTATTTTATATTAAATAAGACTTATTTTTCTTATTATAATGAATCCAAATTTCCTTTATATTTTAAATATATATTATGTTTTCAAAAATATAAACATTTCTTAAAGAAAATATATTTGTATATATTTTCATTTCATGAGCATTCAGTATGCATTAGAAATTAAGGTTCGGATATGTTAAGTATTGAAGGAAGATGTAGTAGACCAATCATCAAGGGTAGTAGAAAAGAATCCAATGGGCATTATGTAAGAAAATGAAAACTTCAGGATGTTTGTATTTGAGAACTAGCATGCCAAGGTGAAAGCCAAAAGACCTATGTGTACTAACAGGTGTATCAATTACAGAAATCATTTTACACATGGAAACAAACTATATGTGATGGTGTAGCAGGGCACAAACTCAGTAATTTACAAACTCTTCGATAATGTCCTCCGACGGACATATCAGATATCAGTAGACATCATTCTTCCAATAACCACTGATTGATAGTATAATTTGTTTGCAGGTCTTACAAGGTTAACAGTATGACAGTCACAAGACAATTCCATGTGTAAGTACACAAGTATGACAATATGATAGTATCAACAAGATTTAGGATAGTTAGTAAGAATGAGGAAACAAGTTGAAAGGAATATCAAAGATGGATGTGTTTTTATAAAATATATTAATATTCACATTTTTTCATATACTATATATCTATGTTATATATGTTATACTTACATGTATGATCAAAATGTTTTCAATTCAAAGATAGGTTATCTTTTCATGCTCATTGAGTATTCAGGTTGTACTCAGTCCATTTATTAACATTTTTTAAGTTAATAAATTCATGGAAGCTATCTCAATTAGGAGATGCTTTACAAATTATATATATTTGAAATTAGGTACATGGTTTCTTAACATACTTTAATGGTTAGTATCTATCTAGCTAGACAATAGATTTTAAGTTATAAATGTGATTTTCAGAAAAGGGTTTCATTATTTCAAATGATATAAAAAACTTTTTATTTGAAGTGATTTTTGATAAATCTTGCATATCATAAGTTTTAGATGAAAATGGCCTAAAAGTCATATATTTTGCATATTTTCATGATTTTTAAATTATAAAAAGATTTTCAATGAAGGATTGCTCTTGAATTCTAGGGTCACCATAAGGTGATTCTTGTTAATCACATCCTCGATTATTGGGATGTGACACAATTTTATTTAAATTACACTTTTAATGTCATATATCCTTGTTTATTGTGAAATAAAAAATATATAACATTGATTAATATAATTTATACACATTTTATATCTCTTCTATATTTAGTTTTTTTATCATGTTTATATGCTAATTAGATACTTATGATTGATTTTGTGATTTAGTCAGTTTTTGCACTTAAGTGAATTGATTCGATAATTTGGCACTGTTTCAAATTTTTTAGGTATATCTTTGAGTTTTGGACTTTGGTTTTGCATGATTCTTATATCTTTGGAAAGATTAGAGAATGCTCTACAAATGTCATGTAGAGTCCAAAGCTTAGTTCAGCTATTTTGAAGGTCAAATTAAGCTTAGGAGACAAAATCGAGTGCTATCTTATTGACCTAGAACTAGTTTTAGTATTTAATTATAATCGGAGCCCTAACCCTCATTTCGATTCAAACCTAAGCTTAGAGGACAACTAAGATTTATGCCCACAATTTCATGAAGGACTTGAGGTGAAACTACACCTTTTTTTATTAAGTCTTAAGACTATGGATCTAAATGACAAATCTTATTACGGGTTGGACTGCTCTACAAGTCTATCTCGATTTTTAGCCTATAAGTTAAGCTAGGAATCGAATGTTTGAACAAGGTTAAGGCCATTGGACTGCTAAAAGATGAAGTTATATTTTATATGAGAGATTCACGTCCAATTGTGCCTCCTTTTAGCCTTAATTATGATCAACCCAAGTAGAGACATTGCAATGAGCTCTTATAAAAGCTTAGTTAAACCTTAATTGTATTCATTCTTTCATTTTTTTTCCCAATTCTCTACTTTTGTAAAGATGAAGAGCTATGCTAGGGTGAGAATATAGCCCCTTTTAGATATTCTCTTTTCGTTTATTTTTGCTCTTTATTTTTATTTTAATGTGTAACTAAACTTCTTATTCAATCTAAGGGAAATTTTGCATCAATTTTTTTTTTAATTGTGAGACTTGCTTTCATTTTTAATTTGTTCCCAATTTGATTCTCTTGATTTTTTGTTTTAACACAAATAGTTGCTTTGGATGATTAGTTAAGATGGCCAATTAATTAGTTATTTATTATGATTTTCTTCTAGTGAATTTCTACAAGCAATATTGTTTATAGCTGTTTAGCTTGAGTAGTAATAGAATTTTTTATTCTGCGCCGGTGTGGGTTAATTATTCTAAAGAATTTGGAGTAATTAATGGATTTTCTACTGGGATAAATTAATTAACTAGCCTTGGTATCTTCAGATCTTAATACTATTGATGAATTGGTTAAGGTGTTAGGCTTCAATTAATTCAACAATTAAGGTTAATCAGGTGCTGGGCTAGCTTAGTCAATTTAGAGAGAAATTAATAAGAATTGATTAGATGTTGGGCTTAATTAGATTATTTGTGTCAATGATCAATCATAAAATTAATTGCCAAAATCCCTTGGATTAAAGCTTTTCTCCTTAGATTTTCTCTGTTTCTTTAATTCTATTTGTCTATATTAATTCAGTTGATTTAATTTCAGTCCTCATTTAGTTGATCTCAAAACCCTTTTGTTTGCTACAGTTAATACATTGAATTAATCTTTAATCTCTGTGGCTCAACCTAAACTCACCATTGCTATAAACTCAAGTAATTCAGATACAATGACGCATAAAAAAATTATATAGAATAAAAGCTTATACTATGTATATCCTATCCCATAACCCTTACACTGTTGGCATTTATCTTACATGATATACCAAACAAAGGTCTTAGTAACTAAAAAGACATAGCATCAATAAAAAATATAGGTAATTAAGAATTTTTACCAATGGTAAATGACTTTTAACAAATTTTTAATCACATTTCAATACTTGGATGAGTGAGAGTCTAAAACTCCTCTGAATTAATAGTATAGCAAAATTAAATTCTAAAGTAATAGTGAGTGATTATTCTACATTTATAAATATTAATTAAAATATGTGTATTTAACTTAATGCAAATAAATATTAAGGAGTCATTTGGTTGACAGAAGGTTTAATGGAAAGTGTAACTTTTCAAGAAATAGAAAACGGCTATGTTATTTGATTAATCATTAATTGAAAAAATGAGGTAAGTAGATCTTAGGAAATTCTGCTTTTCACAAAATATGGAAAGTTGCTTACCCAACACCCTAGATAAGAAAAACTTCATGAAAAACTTCATGTATTTTAAATGAAACAGAAATACAAAATTATCCTCGCATAATTTAAATAATGACAAGAATACTATTTTATTTCATAATCAGTCTTTTAATGACAAATTGTTTAATGACAACATTACATGTTAGTCATTTCGATAATACTTCCTAGGAATAAAATACAACACAAGAACTTATTTCTTGGAAAGTGTTAATTCCTTATTGTCAAGCAAACAATTTTTAATATTTCTTGAGAATTTACTTCTTGAAAAATTTAACTTTATGTAAGAACTTATTTCCTATATGAATTATACAAGTCTTAAGAATAAATCTAAATTCATATCATCCATTGGATTTTAATAGATTTGTCACATCCTATATAGAAAACTAGTAATTTCATTTAATAATTTTATTTGGACAAAATGTAATAAAAAAATCAAAACGATCATAAAAAAAAATAAAGAGTATATAAAAAATCGAAATACTATAATTTATTTTATAGATAGAATTGCACCATATGCTTACTCTCCAAGGTAAGAATATTTCCTTTTCATTTCTTCAACAGCCTGGTTACTAGAATTTGACGATTATCCTTGCACCCACAGATTACACAATATTCAAAAGAGTAATGTAATTATGGAGGATCTGAGGAGATTTATAATCTGTCCAAACATGTTTACATCTTATTTTGTCTTAGACAATTAATTGAATTATCAAACATGGAAGAAAATAAAGATCACATAAGAAATAATTTAAATTAATTATTGTTAACTTCAATTCATGGAAAAACCTATTTTCTAACTTGAGGTTTATCTACTTTTATTTATTGCTGTCATTTCTCCCTTTACTTACTATGCTATTGTGGACAATCATCCATTGCATTCTCCTTTCACTGCAATAAAGAGTTAGATTTATTATTAGTATAAAATTAATTTTTTAGACTATCAGTAAATAAAAATCTGCAACATCATTAAAAAATATCCGTAATTAAAATATTTTTACCGATGATAAGCATATTTTAACAATTTTTTAATGTCAGCACATGGATTTGTGAGAATGTATAACTCTTCTACATTGTCATTGTAACAAAATTAAATCCAAAAATAATAATGAGTAAATATTCTACATTTATTAATATTAGTTAAAAAAATGTAAAAATATTCAACTTTAGAGTTATTGGATTTTGTCCTTACAACTTTATAAATTTAAAATTAAAATCTTGAATATATAAAATCTTAGAATTTACACCTACCATCCATTGAATTAACCGTTTTATATAATTATGTTAGTTTTTCACAAGATTTTTAAACAACTGTCATAATAACATTAGATGTTGATTTGTCATATTATTTTTTTGACATATAATTTCTACGTATATGATTAATGAAAGTTAAATTAGATATATAAAATTTTAATTAAAAATATGAAAATAAATTCAAAATTATGTGTGAAAATTGATATATTAAACCAATATATAATAATGATGTGATTTTTGTTAAAAAAAATTATGAAAAAGACACTTAATAAAAAAATTAGTTAAATGAATGATGGATGTTAATTTTAAAATTTTGTATCATTCAAAACTTTATTTCAAATTTCATATGTTGTGAAGGTAAAATCCAATCACCCAAAGTTGAGTGGGAGATTTGGATTTATTTTTTTTTTCTTTTGATTAATTAATAGTCAATGTTTTAATTAATTAGAAATCTTTATTTTCAATATTTTTTTTCACAAAATCAAAAGGGAATAAAACCGTGTATCATTTGCCAATTTCCATTAATTCAACATAAAAATAAAAATAAGTAAATAAATAAATATATAATGTCATTAAACATAATTGATTAAGTTTTAGACAATTTTATTTTTATTTTGAATATCTTGATTTCATCAATATACTTTAACCTCAAAATAAATACAAATTAATTTATTCCATATACTATCTATTGATATTAACATTTCTTTTTATATCATTTTATATTTATAAATTAGTTCAAAAAGCTAATTTCACTAAACATTTCTAATACAATTAATTAACTTTTTAGCTTTTAACTTATGAATTATATCAATTAACTTATCAGCTACTTGTATCAAACAAATTCTAAATCTAAATTCGGATCATCCATTGGATTTTAATAGATTTACCACATCATATATATATATATATATATATATATATAAAACTAACTATTAATTTCATATAACATCCTTGCATCCACAGACTATGCAATATCCAAAAGAATAATGTAATTATGGGAGATATGAGAGGATTTAGAATCTGTCCAAACATGTTTACATCATATTTCTCCTAGAAAATTAATTGAATTATCAACATGGAAGAAAATAAATAAAATTAGATCACATAAAGAAATTATTCAAATTAATTATTATTAACTTCAATTGGTGCGTGCCTATTTCCAAACTTGAAATTACATATTGAGAAAATTTTACATTGTTTATACTTTTAGCTGTCTTAAATTCTCTAATTTGTAATGTACATAACTTTCTCATTCTAACACTATTACACTTTCCAAATATAAATAGTTTTTTTTTTTTTTTTTTTCTTTCACAATGATATCTGAACTTTTATACTAATTAAATTATGAACAAAACCAACTACATTAAATGAGCGAAACCCATCATACAAAATAGATAAGAAGGCAACCATGGATAAAAATGCAACAGATACAACGTGCATATGGCCTATAAAAGCTACATGTGACATCTTCTTTCTCCACCAATTTAGTCTAACACCTTCACTCTTCAATCTCCAATACAAAATTCCTTCAACATGGCTAACCCTTCAAAATTCATAGGATCAAGGCAAGGTTTCGGCCATAAAGAATATTCATGCAAAGTATGCAACAAAATTTTCCTAAGCAATGAAGCCCTAATGGCACATATTCTTTCTCATAGGTTAGAGCAACAAATGGCCTCACAAACAATGCATCAATATTATGTTGATTCTCAAACAGGACCTTTTGGAAACCAATTTCCGACAAATTCTTCCATACCAAAACCGACATCGATGCCAGTGTCTGTTCAAAAAATCAACGTTCATCCAGTTACTAAGATCATCCTGGGCCCATCACTGCCTAGAGTAAGAAGGAACTATTTTTCCGATCTTGCTCCGCCGGTAAGGAATAATGTTTTTGCTCTACATCCATCCCAAAGGGAGATGGAGGAACCCTATCATGATTGCACTGAGCCATACATTAAGCAGTTGGAAACATCCACCCCAAAGATTGAAATGGTAGGTTGGGACAATGCAGATAATGATAGCTGTGTGGATTTAACAATGAAGTTGTGAATCTCTGGAGGATTATTGCCTTTAGGGTTTTAAAGATTTCAGTTTCTTATTTCTTGTTTATTTATTTCTTGTCTATTCTGAGTTTAAATTATTGGAACTAAAATTGAGCTTCAAGTCTTAATTGTAGGGTGGTATTTTGTTAATGTTGTTCTTTCTTAGAGTTTTTCATTTGCCACAAAAATAATGAATGTGGAAAAAATGAGAAGATGATTGCCCTTTTGCATCTCTTATTTGGGGTTTTCCTTCGCTTCTTATGTTAATGCCTTATATTCAATGGTAAATACGGTTTCTTCAACATTTGATATACAAGTAGGTTCTCCTTTGTCAATAATAGAATTAGGAAGTGGAAGAGCAAAATTAATTGAGTAATCTTAAGATTTGAGCATAATCTGCTTGTTTGGTAAAATGATATAATTAATTTTAGAATGATTAATTATTGATAAATTAAGTGCATGAATCAATTTTATATTAGAAATTTTTTTAACAATAATAATAATAATTAATTTTCTTAAAAAAATTGATGTTGAAGATTTTTAATGAAAGTAAATTTCTTAAAATCGCAATTAAATGATAAGAGCTAGTTTTGACGAGAGAGAAAGCATTAAAAGCTCAATTCAAATTTTATAAAAAAAATAAAACTAGAACTAATTAATGCTTCACATAAATTATATTTTAAAATTAAAAAGTATAAAAAATATAAAAATTTATCTACATTAATAAAAAAAAATTATATATTTTTTTAAATAAAAAAAATCTGTCCCACGAACTCTAGAATCTTGGGTTCATGGCTACTAATTTGGACACTTTAATGACTAACAAACAATATAAAAAAATCATACACATACCTTATACAATTCCGTAATGAATGTAATGCTTAGAATATCATCATCATAAATTTGATTTTGATTTAAACAGAAGATTAAGTAAGGCATTCAAATTATAAAATAATTATCAATTCATTCATACAGGCATTTCCAGTAATATGTAGAGTAAAACAAAGTAATTTAATTCAAAGTTTAAACTTTTATAATGTTTAGTATTTTTATCGTTAAATAATTTATTTTTTAAATTCCAAACCAAATAAATCAATACAAATCTCAAAGTAATTAAAATTAACAGTCTAATGATAAAAACATTCAATTTCATAAAGATTTTGAATTTTTCGTAAAACTACCGACACATTTATGCCTAAATAATCATAAATTGAAGAATTAAATATAACTCATTTAGTAATTAGCAGTACATCGTAGTTCGAAACTGTGCAATTATAACTGTAAAAGTCAAAATCTCTATTTTCCTAAACTTAATTCAAATTAAACTCTCTAAAAAGAGTGTTTCATGAGGTCCATTCTTGTTTAGGCTACTAAAATTTGATTTTAAAAGAGTCCTAAAAAACTTCATCTCTTATATCATAGTGCAAAGACTAAAGTAATATACAGTGAAGATGAAAACATCAAATATCAATATTTTTATTTTTCTTCCTTGATATATCTTCCAAATCATATCATACAAGAGCAGTGGAAAACAAACTCAACAGAGAAACAAACTTCGATCATGGAAACATATGTTCATCACAAATGATGTGAAAAACTGAAGAACTTACTTGATTTTAAAATATAGAGAAATTAAACATAAATAGATAATCTCTCTGTCTCAATTGTTCATTATACAAGAAAAAAAAATAAAAACACCATTTTAATTTTTCATATATGCAACTTTTTTCAATTTGATATTTATTTTTTATTTTCAATTTAATCTTTAATAGATTTAATTTGATTTAATTAAATTCCTTTATCAATTTAAATTATAATAATTATCGAAATCCTTAAAATCAAGGGCAACAATCACAAGCAGCTCAAGCAAGCTTACATGGCTGAAGAGACCAATTCACTATCTGAGCTAAGTTAGGTTTGCTGCTATAGAAAAATTCTTAGATTATATTTTGTCAACTTTCTAATAATATTGGTCCATGGGTTTTGGTTTTCATCCATTTTGTATATTATTCCTGCATTATCTGAGCTATAATTGTGGCTATCCATAAATTTTTGGTGTTTTTATAATTGGCATTTAACTTATAACTCTTCTTTGTTTTATGATGATAGCCTCAAAATCTTGTGGCTTAGTATTAATTGGCCTGTTTAGCCTACATATATATTTACATCTGTGACAGAAAAAGTCACCTTTCATTTATCAAGAAATTATTCACAATATCCAATATTAGTTCTGGATTTTGCTCCGGGTAGTAATGGGTACCTTATTGCTAAATCAACTCAAAAGGCAAACAACATCCTTTCTACAAGATAAGTACAGAATTGCCAGGATGACATTCACTGATGTTACTGAAGCTGAATTGTAAGTATTCTCCAATTTCATTTAATAAAAATTAGAGTAATGTTTTGATATATACTAGAAAATTTTGAGTTTTTATGAAATCCTAACATAAAAGTTATAAAAGTTCAACTTTTTATAAAATTTTATAATTTTTTTCATAAAAGTTGTAAATTTGTATTGATTTTACATGTAATTAGTATACAAAAAGTTACCACTCCATCATACAAAATTGCATAAATTTTTTTCTAAAATTTTATCATTTTCATATAAAAGTTACAATTTTTAATGAAAAATAATAAAAAAATATGACTTTTTTATAAAAATTATAAGAGTATGTATTGATATGAATTTTCTTGAATACATGTTGAAGCAGAATCCTCAAAATTATTCTACATTAAATGAATTATTTTATAATCATGAAAATGAGGAAAGCATGTAAGTTTTATTTTATTAAATTTAATTTATATATTTTTTGTTAGAGCTAATATGGATTAAAGGGCATTTTGCCTAACTTTAGGTTGGCTGAGGAAGCAACAAACAATGATCCCAGCTGCAACCCTGATGCAAAGACAATGACTTTAATTGCTCTGGCCTCTTTTGATGTGGATGACTACTGGAGGATTGTTGATATTATTCACAGAAGGTAATTCTCCTTCTATATCCACTATCTTGTTGACATTCTTCTGTATTAAATTGTGATTATAGTTATATTGTGTTTAATATAAATAAGAATAAATACGAGAAAATGTAATAATTGTGTAACAAAATTATAAAAAATTACAATTGCAAAATCTAGCATAACGGTAATATGACTTATACATTTACGAGTTGGAATTTAGAATGATATTCTAAATAATGATTTAAAATATGTTCATGCACCCACAAGATTGTAAAAGATTATACAAACTGATAAAAAAAATAATAGTCAATGCGATTAATCTGAAATATGATTGGGAAATTTGCGGCAATTACATTCCATGATTTGATTTTGATGTTTACAATAGAATTGGAGGACTTGGGATTGTAACAATTTGGTGGATCATTCAAATTGCAGGTTGTACAATTTTGACTCGGAGGAATGGAGGCAATCTTATAAAGCACTGATACTTCTTGAGTTCTTGCTAACCCATGGTCGAGATGGCTTTGCTCAAGAATTTCAATGTGATGCTCATATCATTGAAGAACTAGGATCTTTTACACACATTGATGAAAGAGGGTAAATTCTTGTAAAACCCAATGCTACTTTCTATTTCTTTTATTTCTCATTAAATAGTTTGAAATGAAGATCCAGTGAGTGCAAATTGTAAATTAAGAAATTTAATTCATGATTGAAAGGGAAAAAATACGGCAAAGGAAATATTGTATATTGATATCATGAGTTGCACTTCGACAGATGTTCAGAAAAAAAATCGCCTTGACATGTAATTTTGAATTTTGTAAGAATTTTTCATAATTTTACAAGTTTTATTATTAAAAGTTATAACTGTTATATAAAAAATTGACAATTAAGAAAAAAATTTGATACCATTTTCATTGAAGGAGTTAAATTTTTTTATATACTTATTACAATATTCCATAAATTATTAATTGAAATAAAATTAGGGCAATATTATATAAAATTAAAAGAAATTATTTTTATAATTGACAATAATCTCATTGATTTTCAGCTCCATTTCTAATTTTTGCCAACCAAACAACAATAATGTTATATCCATATTCATATTTATATTTACCATCCACATCCTATTACAAATGAAAGCAAAATTTTATTTAGATCAAAATCTTTAATTCAACAAAGAAGTTTCAAAAAAAGAAGTATGTGACACATTTTTTAAAAGATTTTGATTAGTGAATTCCACTGATTTATTAAAAGATGTGCAACACTCATATTCATTATGAACGTAAAATTATTATTTTTTATCCAACAATTTACTTTATTTATTTGTTTCTCTCTCTCTCTCTCTCTTTTTTTTTTTCCATTTATTCAGGTTCAATTGGGGTGCTAGGATGCAAAGTAAATCAAACCAAATCCTCAAACTCTTAGAAAGTGGAGAAACCCTAAAAGCAGCACGTTTAAAGGCTCTGAAAATCACAAAGGAAATCCAAGGCTTTGGTAGTACAAATCCTTCTCCTTCTTCATCATCACAATCTCCATCCTCTTCGGAAGCCTTCTCGCCTACTTTTTGTCCATCTTCCTCCATAACCAAACCAACTTACGATCAGCTAAATAAAAGCTATTCAGAAGAAGTTGGAAACGATCAGATTAATACAGCAGATTACAATGAAGAATTAGGAAATCATGTTTGGGATGGTCTTGTTGATGACGAGAAAGACAATTTGCTTGAATCAGATGATGAAAACAACAACAAACCAAAAGGGTTCGTTACTGAAATGTGCTCAAAGCTTATTGGCAATGGCTCTTCTACTGAAAATCATGAAAAGTATAAGTTTAGATGTGTTTCTGATGTTGGAAAAGAGAAGGACACCAAAAAGAGGTTTGATCGCCAAAATTCGCTTGGGTATTGATTTAAGGGTATTAATGTTTTTCAATGAAGAAGATTAGATATGTATCAACAAATAAATGTCAAATATTATTTTTAATATTTATTTATCAATTTCATAGAACTTATATATATTAAAAATTTAATTTTCAATTTCCACAACCTTAGTCTTCATTTATTGATTGAAATAAGAATACAATATTATAATTGGAGTATATAAATTTTTTTTTATGTGTCATTTGCATGCCAATGATTAGAGGTAACTTGATATTTTGGATGATTTCATGTTATTTTGTATACTGTAATGTATAGTATATAACCATTAAATAAATAGTTCATATGTATCAATTTTGGTCATAAAGATTTAGGCATATGTGGTTGTTGGGTTATCGAGTACATACTAGCTTTTTTTTAGGGTAAATTATAAATTATTATCCCTTAAATTATAGGGTGTGCTAAAAAAGAAAAAAAGAGACACACATTTCACTTAAAATTAGATTAAATTAATTTTAGTAGCTTTTAATTTGAGCAAATAATCCATTGTCATTAAAAAAAAAGCCTAAATTAATGATAAAAAGGAATGTGGGCTACCTCATATATAATGACAAAAGTTTCAAAAAAAAAAATTATAATAGCTAAATTTCTTTTCTGCTACATAAGAGGTTATTGGTTTAAGGGGAGAATCAAGGGTTTTTATGAGAAGAAGTGGAAAATCACTTAATAAGTCTTAGGAACCAAACAAAGGACTTCTAGCTCTTAAAAAATTTAAAGATATGGATGATAACCATTAATTTGAAGACTCAATATATAATGACCAAAGTTAAATGTCAGAACTAAACAAAAAAACTTTTAGCTTTTCAAAAGTTTAAAGACATAGACGATAGTCACTAAATCAGAAAATTTGATATATAATGACCAAAGTTAAAGAGGCTTAATCCATACAAAATGACAAAATAATATGCATAGCCTATGGGCTAATTAGTATTAATTTATAAGCTATTTATGATGATGGATTAACCATTTGCACGAATTCAGAGTTTAGAGAATAAATTTAATCCTTCTTTGTAGTGAAGGCGATATTTTTTACACACCTAAAGTTGAAAAAATAATTTACAATTTGCCTCATACATTATGTGAAAGGTTTTGTCTTTGGTATCGTAATCAAAACCTTGATTTCAAAATCTAGAGTGACATGGAAGTTTCTTGACCCTTTGGATAAAGTAAGGGGAATAAGAATCATTAATTAAATTAATTTATTTTGGATAGATGGAAAAATCTGAATTTTGACCAAAATAAAATAACTTTTCCCATATTTTTTTCCACCAATTGCACTAAAGCACTATTAGGAGTCGTTCAGCACAAGTGGGCAGTTGTGTCCAGTTGAAGCACACGTGGCAGCTCTGAACAAAAGCCTAAGGCTGTCCACACTGGGGTTGACAACGGGGAAGCTCAAGGGAAAGCTTAACTTAAGAAACTCCCTTTAAAGTTGCTTACCCACTGTGAAGTAACAGTTGCTTAACAAGTCAGCATTGTAGTTGCTTAATAAGCAACTGCATCTTAAGAAAAAAGTGGGTCCAGTTGTGAAATAAGTTAAAAGAAGTGAGATAAATTA
>JANHAO010013698.1:0-15728 GCA_026873985.1 Saraca asoca
CTTCATATATCTTGAATCAAAGAAATCCTAAAAATGAATAAAACATTCTGAAAAATAAGATGTTAGTTCAAGAAAATATAACATTATCTTTTCAATTGTTTTTCAACATCTAAAACTAATGTAAAACTCTTTTGGGGTTAATAAACTCTTTAAGGCTAACACAAGCAAACAATCATCCCATGATTGGCTTCTAGGGTATACACCAACATGTTGGGCATTCAGAGATACAATAGAGGACCTCATCAAAAGAAGGCACTAACAAGGGTATGTGGTATAACTTGTGGGGTAGCGATCTCGTCCTCAACAAAATTCCAGCCAAGAGCAAAGAGCTTCAGCTCGGATCATATATTAAAGAAGTATCTTAGTTTTCCTATTTTTTGTCTTTATTAATGTATAATTTTATGTTAATAATTGTAATGTACAAGTCCAAACTGCCAGCTTCCTAAGTTCAGGCTCCCCAGAGCTCATTCCAGAGATGAATTGATGAAATTGACAGCTTCTTAAGCTGAGGCACCAGGGCTCATCCTGGAACATTTGCCAGAGTAGCTACGTGCTCGCTGAGGTGTTGGGGCTCATCTCGGATGCTAGTGTAGTTGCATGCTCACTAAGGTATGAAGGCACTATTAAACACTCACAGTGCCAGCGTAGTTGTGTGGTCACTGAAGTTTGAAGGCATTATTAAACACTCACAGTGCCAATGTAGCTATATACTCGCTGAGGTGCGAAGGCATTATTAAACACTCACAATACCAGTGTAGCTGTGTGCTTGTTGAGGTGTAGAGGCATTATAAAACACTCAAAATCTAGTAAGGAGCCATGAGCTCAAGCAAGGTGTGAAGACATTAGAATCAAATTAGCAACATACCCAAGGGCCAATAAAGTCACCAGAATAAAATGACACAGATCTCATGCAAACTATTATTTTCAACTCATTAATAGAGATCCTTCCGGGTGCTACTCACATACGACCTGGCCAAACTCTATTTGTCATTTGATCAAGGCAACCATATACAAAAGCTCATTACACAAAAGTTACGATCGATTAGCCACAAAATATTTTCATTGATTTATAGTAATATATAGAAGCAGATGAAGGCATCCAATACAACAATCAAAAGCTATATAGAGAAGCTTATTCACTAAAAAGCCTCATTTAACGAGGTAAATTTACATTAAAAAGAAGGAAATATAGAGGCAAAAATGAAAGCCTGGAGCCAAAGTTGAAAGTAGAAAGCCAACCACCAGAAGATAAACTCCTACAGCAGGAAGACTAGCAAGCCTGACTGCTCCTACTTATATCCCTCCTAAGCTAACAATTTCTCCTAGACCAAGCCTAGAGCAATTCCAAAAGGGGCCAGAAGTATAGCTGGCAAGGCTAGAAACCATAGCAAGGCTGTAAGGAGGTAACCCAAGAACTACATAAGACTTCCCCATGGCTAGCATAAAAAGCTATGCATCAGAGCCATGTGCAGTAGGCCATACACACCTCGAGAGCTTTGTTGGAAGCTAGGCTATCAGAAAAATAAGGAACTTAACTCTGATCTCCATTCAGACACTTTGCTTAGAAACCTGAAGAACTTCATAAGTATTATATAGAATAATTGGGTCCACTAAAGGAACCAAAGGATAATTGACTGTCTGCAATCGAATAGTCTGAAAGGAATGAGATTGCCATGCCAATGGCTAAGGATCGTGCGCAGAAAAGAAGCACAGTCTGGCTCAGGTGAAGTGAAGTTTGAAATGAAAACACAGCAGATTGAACATTGAGGACATTGACTAAGAAGACCCTTCTAAAATAAATTGCAACTCCTAGTTTGCAAAGCAAACTGAGAGTTAGGGGGCTCCTATTACTAGTAAAATTTAGTACTGAGAAGTGAGCTGACAAAGAAGGAATCGAGCCTGTCATAACAAATAAGCTCACTATACGAAAGGCCACAACTCACTAAAGGATAGAGCTCACTGACCAAACTAGCTCAAAATCATACATCGGTGACATTCCCAGCAAAATGAGCTTAGGCTCACTAAAGATGCAGCCTCATTCAGCCAGAGGCCTATTATGGCAGAACATAAAGCCAACAAGCAATTTGCACCACCATTCTGCAAATACGACTGTCAGGTCCCATCTGCAATAAGAAGTCTATAGAAGCCAGTCTATAGTACTCTATATAATCTTGTATATTTAATGTTTAATGCAACAAATGTACAATAAATCTAGTTCCAATTGTACCCCTCCATGCTTCTATAAATGGGGAATAAAGTCATTGTAAAAAGAGATAGAGAATAGAGAGGACAAAGAGCATTAGCAGAAACTCTATTAAATGTAATAGTAAAACCCTGTAAACATTCCTTCACTCTAATAAAAATATGTCCTTGGACACAGGGTACAGTACTGTCTAGATTTAGCTAAACCATGCTAAATCTCTGTGTATTCCTTTCTTCCTTTTTTTTCCTCTTGCCATCCAACACTCTCTCATTACTTCAACAACCGAGGGATAGCTTGGATTCCCAAAGAACCCTCTCCATTGGCCAGATTTGGGTTTGACCAAAATCCACCATTAACATGTTCCAAAGAACTAATACTGGTAATCTTCCCTATGGTATGATCTTCACACCATTTTTTACCAAAGCAAAAATATGATTTTTTTGATGAAATTTATTTTCACTAACAAATGCAATCACAATGATTACCACATCACACTTTCATAAAATGGATTTTAATGAAAATAGTCAAGGTAAATGGATCAAAGAAACACCCTTGCCTACACAACCATCTAGTCAAACTTTAACCCAAGCTGCAATTTCCACTAAAGTAGAAGTCAGACTGACTGCATTAATTGAAAGAATGCACAAACATAGGAATGATCTGGCTAACAAGATAATTAATTCTCAAGGTTCATGGTTTTATGTTATGGAAGAGAGAATGTCTCTTTTAGAAGAAAAATGTGATAGAAGAGATAACTAGATAAATCAAAGACTTCAATCCCTTGAGATTCAAGTTCAAAAAATTAGACTAAGGCAACAACAACAAGATGAAGAAGCAGAAATTCAAAGGATGAATGAATTGCCTCTAGAGTAGTCATACTTGTATTTGCTTATTTGTTATATATATCACTTAGTCCCATCTACCCCTATTTTGTTTTTACTGTTGTTATTATGTTTTTGAAATCATATTTTAATATATGTTGGATATTTTGATATTTACTGCATATGTTACTATTTTTAGGATATTATCTTTGTGAATGCTGATTTTCGATTTTATGTTGATGATTTAGATTTCTTTACTTGTTGTTATTACTGAAGTTATTGTAGATATTTGTTTTCTTACACTATATTTTATCTTGATATGATGATATTCTTTTGTTATATAAATATAGATTACATTCTCATCAATGTTTTTGCACCCTTTCTTTACTATTTTTGGTACACAAATTTTATTGCTTTTTGATATGCCAAAAGGGGAAGAAATATGGAATTTTTAAAACTTATTTTCAAAAATTTTCAAAATCCGATAAATTTTAGATGTTATTTTTAAAACAATAAATGAAATATTAATCGCAATTAAAAAGGGGAAGAAAAATTAAATAAAAGAGAAAAATTCAAAAAAAAATTATTATTAGAGAGAAAATTTTTCTTTTTAAACTTAACCTCTAAAAATTTCTCATTTTTTTATTTTACTTTGAACCTCATGTAAAATTATTTGTCACCATCAAAAAGAAGGAAGATTGTTAGCCTAAGTTACCCTAGCCACACATATTCCTTAGTTTTGATATTAAAAAATAATTTTAATCAATTTTTTTACATTATTATCTTATGTTATATTTTACTACTTATTTCAATTTGTTTTACAGGTTTCAAAGTATAAAATTATGATTCAAGAAGACCAACATTAGAGTTAGGAATTATTTTATCTTTTTAGGATATTTTGTAAATGAATTTCAAATGATCTTTGATTCACACAAACATTTTCAAAATGAGGTAGAAAAGCCACTTGAAGCAAATATGGCTTTATAAAAATTGTTTTATACACTAAAAATTGATTACCACATCAATTCATGTTTGAAAATCTATAGTAATCGATTTCCACATCAATTCATGAAGAAAAGTTTTCAAAACAATTTTTAATTTTTTTTAAAATCGAAAGTTGAGATTTTTCTATGAACCATTTCCATAATCGATTCACAAACTAAAAAATAGTTATTTTATTATAGTCGGTTACAATAGTTATAAAAGTCCAACTACTTTTAGTTTTCAACAAGCTTTTCACAATTCTTTTCATGTTTCAAGTGCGAAAATCTCTAAGTAAAAGAGCAAAACAAATCTTTTCTCTACCTTATCAAGTTTTTGGGATCCAATCAATGTCTTTAGATCGAAAGTTGATTCAATCCATCCTAGATTGTTCAAGATTTCATCTCAAACCTATGGTATTGTATTTCATAATCTTTCTTATTTCTATTTTTTTATTTGAGATTTCTAGGGATATAGAAATCTTGTTTAGCTTTAGAAGAGCCTATTGTAATTCTTCTTAGTTTGCAAGAAGCCTGTGCAATTTCTTGTGTTTTTTATGTAAACTAGCATTTTAGAAGCCTAGTAAATGCTAATGTTTTTTCTTTAATTGCAGAGGTCTTTCAGTTGAGGAAGATCAAGTGAAGTATACTTGAATTGCAGTTTCAATTCAAGTTAAATCATTTTAAAAATTTGTGTTTTGATCTTTATTCTTTTGCTCCTGCATCTAAAATTCTGTTGCACATTTTAATAAAAGAATAATTTCATATTAAGGAGTATGTTACATTTCCCAATGGAAATAGGGCAAGATCCAATTTTGAAATTTTTATACTCTAATTGTGGGACTTGATAGATATCTTTGGTCCTTTACCAGAAATTTTTCCAAGTGATGTCATAAAAGGTTGGGATGCATTCCAATCTTATTTTGATAATAAGAATTATAGGAATTTTCCCATTTTTTTGCAATTTTATTGAAAAATTGATTTACCTTGGGTATACTTTTGGAAATACCAGTATACTAAGGAAAATCCATTTATCAACCTCACAATTCTTTATGGAGTGGGATCTATTAAATGGTGGGCTTCTTACAATCAAGCTCACAAAGCTTAAATTCCAAATCATGAAATGGTTCAAAAGGTATCCTTATTATCACAAGAATATGATGACAGGATCATGCTAATTTCTTCAAGGCAAATCAAGTATTGCTACTATTCTAGCTGCAACATCAACTAAGGAAGATTATGCAGAAAAACTACAAGAAATTCTCCTTGAACTTAAAGGCAAATCAACAAAATTTAGCTCTTACAGTTTAACCGATCCAAAAGAGATTATGCTTAGTTAAATGAAAATGATTATTTTGGCATCAATCTCAGTGATGGCTAAGCAGTCCAAATGAAATTTAAATTAAGGAGGAATTCAAATCCAAATAAAGTGTCAACACAAGAGGACAAACTATCTTTCGGTGCTTGACAACTGTTCCAAATAGTCAAAAGTCACTTGACATCTTTTGGCAAAGCAAAATTCCAAATCAAAATTGGCCACTGCAATAATCACTAAAGCAGCATATGGTAAGTCACTATACACTGTAGTTGAGCACTATAACATTTAACTGTACACTGTAGTGTTATACTATAACAAATAGTAAAATCTAGAAATTTTCTATAAATAGACCTCAAATCCCAAATGTAAGGGCTTTAAAGAAATTCTTTCTCCAATTCTTTAGTGCCATTCCCCTCTGCAAGCTTTCTCTAGAGCTGTCTGAAGTCCTCACCAAATTTGTAAGTTTGTAGTCCTGTTACGATCCTTACTTCCATTTTAGTCTTTTGGTATCCATTTAAGGCTTCCATCGTGATGGCTTTTTGGTGTCAGATCCATAGGGTGGTAAGGATAGCAAAAAGAATTAGAAATTACTATTGTTTTATAAAGTTTATGCTATAATTTTAACTTGAAAATAATCTGGATATATAAGAAGCAGCTTATAATGAAAACATGAGTAGTTTGAGTAACTGTTTGTGCCTGTATGAGTGGAAAAGGGTAGTTGAGTTCCTAGTCTTTGGCAAACCCATGAATAATGTATGATAAGGCTAAAATTATATGTTTAGAGAAGTGTTTCATGTTGAGATTTTAGTATTTAAGTCATTTAGCAACTTTAATTTATAATTCATAATGTTATCTTTATAGCACCTGATGGTGATGATATTTGGCCTAAGAGGATAAGTTTCAATTTAATTATTGGTTTATTTTATTATCTAGTTATTTGTGTTCTTTGCTATTGCTATCCACTGCTTATTTTCCTGCTTTCAAATGTGTTCAAATCTTTGCCATCCAAATTTTCCTTTTTTTTTTGGAAATTCTTTAAATACATCTTCAAAAATCAAATTTAAAGAAAATCCAAATCCATTTTCGAAGAAAAAATTGCATTTGAAGACATCAGTCAATAAATTGATGATTGGGAATTACCCAGAATTCCAAATGAAGAATTTTACAAATCAAATTTAGGATTCTTTAGAAAATCAACTTATGTTATTAAAACTAAAGAAAACTTTTTAGATGCAGATCCTTCATGGGAAGAATTTGTAACTCTTGCTAGGAAAAATCTTTTGAAAATGAATTCCAAAAACAACTTCCTTCATATTGGTTGTATATAGGTAGCTATCAAACGAATGACTAGATTAGGTTTAGATACTACTATTTTGATATGTCTTAGAGATGCTAGACATATAGACTTTGATTAGTCTTTACTAGGAGTTATAGAAACTAGTGTATTGCATGGATCGATACATTTTGACTATTTCACAATTATCTCTATATGTTTAAGACAAATCTATAGAGAGAGGATAATAGTTTTAAATAGCAAATTATTCAATTACAATATGGTACCAGGATCAATTCCTGTAATGACAACCAAAAGGCTTCAATACAAATTATTTAATTCTTAGGATTTGGGTATTTTGAAACCACCAACTCAGAAAGGGGATACATCTTTCTGCTTAATAGATATAAATAGAGCAAATCTCTAGGATGCCTCAAAAACTCCCTGGAATAAGATTACTTTTCCTTCAAATTGGTCATTTACTAGAATAACCCCCTCTAGGAACTAGAATCCACAACTTTGCAGGATTATCTAACATTCTTTAGAACAAGCAGATCTCAACTTTGAAAAGAGTTGATCAAGGATAGGAAAACCTAGAATAACTAAGGTGACGGATAATACTTCTAAAGTTTCTAAAGAAGAAACTTTAAATCCACCCAGGCATTAAACTACTATAAATTCAACCATGTCAATTGACATGAGAAGTCAAAGGCGGACTATCGCTATAGTAAATCTTAGAGGTTTAGAAAATACCTCTAAAATCCCAAAACCTATTTAAACCCAAATAAATTCCAAAGGAAAAGGTAAATTAGAGGATGATGTTGAGTCTATCCTAGTCTCTCCACCTTAAACCCCAGCTTATTCACAAAATTACCAAGACCTAGAGTTCTTCTGATTGGACAACTTTCAGAAACTAGGAGAAAACCTTTTAAGATAGATATAGGGGCCTTAAAAAAAGACCTCTATTCAAAGGAACAAATCCTCAAAAGAACTTGGTTCTTAGATTATATAACAGGAAGCTAAGAAACAACAAATTCATGAAAGATGGATGAACTTCATAAAGGAGTTTAGAAAAGATGTTACCTTCTTCAATTAGTTTAAAGATTTTCCCAAGGAAAACTGGAAATAGGTTATCTATTTAGAGAGTCAATTAGTGTTACACTAGGACAACCCAAACCTGGACAACTTCTAAAGAAGGTAAAGTAGTTTTTGAACTTCCTCCTCCAAAATCTTTTGTTAGCGAAACAAAAGACCCTAGAAATCCTACAATAGCTTCTCCTTTTAAGATAAAGGACCCAAATGATTCTATTTCTTCAAGAGATATGCAATCTCTAATGGAACAAAATAACTATACCAATAGGTATCTGCAAACTTTGGGACATCAAATCCTTTGACAAAGCAAAGATTCAAATACTATATTGCAGTAGCTAGTTGTTGCAGTAGGAGAAAGTTACTCGATATCTTTTGACAAAGCAAAGATTCCAAGTTAAAGCTAGTTGTTGCAGTAGACACTGTAATGGAGCATTATAAAATTTAACTATATACTATATTGCTACATATTAATAAGTAGTAAAATTTAGAAATTTTCTATAAATAGACCTCAAATCCTAAATGTAAGGCATCCAAAGAAATTTTATCTTGAATTCTTCAATGCCATTCCCCTTTACAAGCTTTCTCCAGAGCTATTTAGAGTCCTTGCCAAATTTATAAATTTTTCTCAAAATTAATAAAACATTTTGTTTGTAGTCTTGCTGTGATCTTTACTTCCATTTTAGTCTTTTAGTATCTGTTTAGGGCCTCCTCCTTGGTGGCTTTTTGGTGTCAGAGCCTTAAAGAGGTAAGGATAGTAAGATAAATTAGAAATTATTGTTGTTTAATGATGTTTATGCTATGATTTGAACTTGAAAATAATCTAGATATGTAAAAAGTAGCCTATAGTGAAAACATGGGCAGTTTGAGAAACTATTCATGGGAAGAATTTGTAATTCTTGCTAGGAAAGATCTTTTGAAAATGAATTTCAAATACAACTTGCTACATATTGGCTATATATAGGTAGCTACTAAACCAATGACTAGATTAGGATTAGATACTGCTACTTTGATATGTCTTAGAGATGCTAGGCATATAGACTTTGACCAGTCTATGCTAGGAGCTATAGAAACTAGTGTATCACATGGATCGATACATTTCGACTATTTCCTTACTACCTTTATATGTTTAAGAGAAGCTTATTGAGGTAGGATAATAGTTTTAAATACTAAATTATTTGGTTATAATATGGTGCCTGATTCAATTCCTGAAGTGATAACCTATAGGATTCAATACAAATTATTCAATTCTCAGGATTCAGGCATTCTAAAACTACCAACTCAAAAAGGAGATACATCTTTCTAGTTAATAAATATAAATAGAGAAAATTTCCAAATTCCTTTAAAAACTCCCTAGAATAAGATTACTTTTCCTTCAAATTAGTCATTTCTTAGAATAACCCCCTCTAGGAACTAGAATCCATAACTCTCTAGGATTATCCAACATACTTCAAGGCAAGTAGATCTCTACTTTGATAGAAGTAGGTCTAGGATAGGAAAACCTAGAATAACTAAGGTAGAAGATAATACCTCTAAGGTTTCTAAGGAAGAAACTTTAAATCCACCTAGGCATTTAACTTCCACAAATTTGACCATGTTGGTTGATTTGAGAAGTTTAAGGAGGACTATCTCAGTAGTTTAGGGCCCGTTTGGGAAAATAGCTTAATTAAGCACTTATGTCTATAAGCTTCAATAAGCTCTTTTTCATAAGCTTCTCCATGAAGCTTATTGAAATAAGCTCAAATGGGCTTATTAAAGGGCCATAAGTTATTTTCATAAGTTTAAACAAATACATAAATTTTTTATATAAAGTGTTTATATTATAAGATAAGCTCAAATATAAGTTGTAGATAAGCTCTCCCAAACGCACCCTAAATCTTAGATGGTTTAGAAAATACCTCTAGAATCCCAAAACTTACCAAGACAAATTCCAAAGGAAAGAGTAAATTTGAGGATGATGTTGAGTCTAGCCTAGTCTCTCCCCTCAATGCCCATTTTATTTCCAAAGTTAACAAGACCCAAAGTTTTCATGATAGGACAACTTTCAAAAACTAGGGAAAAACCCTTTAGGGTACATATAGGAGCATTAAAAGAAAACTTCTATTCAAAGGAACATATCCTCAAAAGAACTTGGTTCTTAGATAGATATCAAGGAGCTGAGAAAAAACAAATTCATGAAAAATGTATGAACTTTATAAAGGAGTGCAAAAAAATGTTCCCTTCTTTGAGTGGTTTGAAGTTTATGCCTAGGGAAAACCAAAAATAGATTATTCATTTGAAGAGTCGATTAGTGTTATCGCTAGGACAACCCAAACCTAGATAACTTCCAAAAGAGAGAAAGTAGTTTTTGAACTTCTTCCCCCCAAAATCTTTTGTTATAGAAACAAAAGATCCTCAAAATCTAGCAATAGCTCCCCTTTTATGATAAAGGACCCAAATAAGCTTATTTCTTCAAGAGATATATAATCTCTGATGGAACAAAATAACTATACCAATAGGTATCTACAAACTTTAGGACAACAAATCCTTAATGAGCCTATCCAAATAGGAGAAACCTCTAGTTCAGCCAGTACTCCTCAACAAATACAATCGCCCTTGTTCAAGCTTTACGAGATCCCTTCTATTAAACAGAAACAACTCAATAGGTCTTAATGGTTTGACCATTCAAATAGAGTAGAAATAGCTAAGATATGCTAACTAATCAAAGGTTTAGATTGCAAATTAGAAAGAAACTATAGTTATCCCTAAATCACCCTTAAGCGATAACTCTAATAGAAATTTAGAAGATTTAGATAAAACTTTAAAAAGAGCCTCTGAGGTAGCTTCTAAGGAAGAAGAACCTAAGGGCAAAACCCTAGGTACTCTAGCACCTTGCAAACCCAGATAACCAAATTTCCAAAATACTTTAGAACCCCAAATAACTCTTATACAAAATTCCAACAATGGGAATAACAACTATGAATGGAACATAGATGGTAAATTCGAGTATGAGATAATCCAATTACTCTAGAAAATGCCTATGGTTTGCACAACTTACTAAACAATGCATGGATGTGATGATACAATAGTTGTTCATGTCCTAGTTTATGGATTTACTAACTAACTCAAAGGATGGTGGGATGATCACCTTATTGACTTAGACAACAAATCCATAGTGCTCTCAAATCAAATAGTCAAGGAGAATTAGTATTTGGTTCTAATGGTAGACCCATTCCTAATGCTGTAAATACCTTAATTCATACCACAAGCAAACATTTAATAGGAGATCCCAACCTATGGAAAGATAAATCTATAGAATTGCTTTCAAATTTACGGTGTAAAACCCGTAGCAACTTTAGATGGTATTAGGATATCTTCTTTGAGCAAATATACTTTAAAGCTTATAGCAATCAACCTTTTTGGAAAGAAAAATTTCTAACCGGATTTCCTAGATCTTTAGGAGATAAGATTAGAGAAAAAATTTGGAACAAATTCAATGGAATTGCTCCTTATGAACAACTTACTTATGGATAGTTAGTTGCTTATATCTAGAAAGTAGCCCTCAAAATTTACCAAGAAGATAAGATTCATAGGTAGTAAAACCATAGATTTTACTTGCCTAAAAACTTATTAGCCAAAGCATAAGCATAGGGAAAAATAGATAGAATCTAAACCAAAACCACAAATTCATAGAAGTAAAACCACAAGTAATGTTTTTAGAAGAAAACCTAGGTATACTCCTCCACCAAATATAGATATAAGACCAGTCTATTATAGTTGTAACAAACCAGGGCATATAGCCAAATATTGCAAATTAAATAAAAGGAATAGGAACCTTGAACTTGATAAGCAAATGCTCAACCAAATTGGTAATTTGCTTGCTAAAACATCTTTAGAAGAATCCTCTCTTGAAGGTGAAGAATTAGTTCAAGAAACTAATCAAATTTAAGAAAATGATTGCTATTCTTCAAATTTTAAAAAATTAGAATCATCTGAAAATCAAAATGGTTTAAATGTTTTCTCTATAGAACAAAATCTTCTTTTTGATATCATCTATAAATTCCCAGATGGCGACAAAAGGAGAAACTATTTACAAGAGTTCAAAAGGACTCTTGGAAAACCAATGTCTTCAAAACCGCCTATTTTGAACAACTATAGATTCAAAAATAATTTGGGAAGATTTAATTCAAGAAAAGGTATACCTGTTACCTTGTAGGACTTAAAATTTGAAGTAAATCTTATCAAAGAAGAAATAAAGGTTTTGAAAGTTCAACAAAACCATTTTCATCAAATGTTTTTCGATCATAGAAAAGGCAAAAATTAGGTTGATGATGAGGATGAAATCATTAATGATGATGGCAATTTTAGACTCACTTCTACCGTGAAAATTCACAAATGGTACATTCCTATAGAAGCCATCATAAGAGACAAAAGCACAATTAAGACAATAACTTTGTTAGATATAGGTGTTGATCTTAATTGTATCCAAAAAGGATGGGATCCTACCAAATATTTTGAAACAACAAAAGAAGGACTTAGGTCTACCAATGGATCTAAGGTCTTGATTCAATTCAAACTTTCAAATGTTGTTTTGACAAATGATTTTCATGATTTCAAAATAGACTTTCCATTAGTAAGAGATATGACTAGCAGAATAATCCTAGGTTCTGCATTTATTTAATAGATAATGCCTTTCTCAATGTTTGCTAAAGGAATAGAGATAGAAAAGCTAGGACAAAAATTAATTTTCACATTTCTCAAAAAACGTGTTTTCAAAAGGCTCAACTTGGTTGAAAACAAAATAAATCAAATCAACCATCTTTCTAAAGAAATAAGCTTGAAAAGGATAGACCAATAAATGGTGTGCCCAATTATCCAATATAAAATAAAAATTTTGGAAAAGAAAATCCAAAATCAAATTTGTTTTGATTTACCAAATTCTTTCTGGAAAAGAAAACAAGATATGCTAGATTTACAATATGAAAAGAATTTTTCAAAAAGAAAACCAAATTCTAATGAAAGCTCATCCTAATCAAATGAATCAAGAACTCTTGGACTGTTGCAAAAATGAAATAGATGATCTCTTAGTCAAAAGGATTATTAGAAATTTCAAAAGTCCTTGGTTCTATTTTGCTTTTATGTCAATAAAAATATAGAAATAGAATAAGGAACTCTGAGGCTTGTAATTAACTATAAACCTCTAAATGAAGCTCTTCAATAATTAGGTACCCAATTCCAAATAAAAAAGATTTGCTAAATTGTTTGCATTCAATAAAAATCTTTTCAAAATTTGATATGAAATCTACATTTTAGCAAATTCAAATAAAACTTATAGGTAAGTACAAAACAACATTTATAGTCCCATTTATACAAACGGAATGCAATGCTGTTTGGTTTAAAAAATGCCCCCTCAAAATTTCAAAGGATTATGAATGATATTTATAATCCTTCTACAAATTTCATTATTGTTTATATTGATGATGTTTTGGTCTTCTCCCAAAATATAGATTAGCATTTCAAACACTTAAGCATCTTTCTAGAAGCTACCCAGAAAAATGGTCTTGCAATTTCAAAGAAAAAGATTTCTCTTTTTGAAACAAAAATCTGGTTTCTTGGTTATTAAATTTTCCAAGGAATTATTGCCCAAATTGAAAGAGCACTTAAGTTTGCTAACAAATTTCCTAATCAAATTATTAAGAAAACCTAACTTCAAAGATTTTTAAGATGTTTGAATTATATTTTGGATTGCTTTCCAAATTTATCAAATATTACTCAACCTTTGCATGATAGGCTGAGGTAGTCTCCACCCCTGTTTAGCAGATTTACATACAAATGTGGTTAGATGCAGTAAACATCAAGTTAAATGTTTGCCTTGTTTGCAACTCAGTGATCCATCAGCCTATAAGATTGTAGAAACTGATGCATCAATTTTGGGGTATCGTGGTATCCTTAAACAAATTCAAAATGGTAGGGAAAGTGTGGTGGCTTTTAATTCCAAGCATTGGAACCTTACTCAACAAAATTATTTGATTATTAAAAAAGAGATTTTATTAATCGTTTTATGCATTCAAAAGTTTCAAATTGATTTATTAAATCATAAATTTATAATTAGGGTAGATTGCCAATCTCCCAAAGATATTTTTACAAAAGGATGTTAAGAATTTAGCATCTAAGAAAATATTTGCCAAATGGCAGGCTATATTGTTTGTGTTTGATTTTCAAATTGAATGTGTCAAAGGCTCATTAAACTCATTGCCTAACTTCCTTACTTGTGAATTTTCGTAGAGAAATGCCAAGAAAGGAAAGAGACAAAATTGAGAGTCCACCTTAAAACTCTAAAAAGGATTCAAATATCCAAAGTCCACCATTAGATTTTGCTTTAAAATCAAATGCCCCACTGGCATCAAAATCAAAGGATAAAGGCAAGCAAGTTGCCTTTTCTACTCAAATCTCTCTAAAGCCAATTAGTTCATTATCCTCACTAGAAATGGACTTACCAATAGAAACCCTACAAGCCATTACAGAAAAAATCCAGAAACCTTTAGCCTTGCTTGCCAAGAAATCTTAGGTAGACATAGCAGAGGAAGAAAGTTATGAAGACAAGCCTCTTCTGTTCACCAAATCAAGGCTAAACCAAATAATATCCCAAAATTCCAAATAGATGACCACTATTGGTTCGTTTTCCAAATCATTGATCAGTTCAAACATCCAGCCAGCCAAAATATAGGCCAAATACTTTCCTAAAGTCAAGAAAAAAAATTTACAAATGGAACCTGAAATATGGCATGAAAACCCCACGATTGCCATAACCAAATTTCTTCCAAAAAATTGGCATTATTTGCCAATAAATCTTTTGAAAACAAGAGAATTTTATGAGTTCATCTTAACTAATGCAAAATTGATAGTAATTAATAACCATATTAATCAAGACAAACCAAAAATCATATCTCATTTGACTTATCAAATCAAGAAAATTTTAAAAATTTCAAATTATGGACAAAGCCCCTCAGTAGGCAAAAAGTTTTCCACAGCTTATAAACCAATAGGGTATATATACTGGGATTATGTGCAAGCCTAGTATAATACTCTGTATTTTCAAAATAAAAATTTTACTCATACTTAGTTATTTTTCTTGAACCAAAATACCAAGTATAAATTTCCAAGTTGGTTTTTCACCTGGTGGGGTATCTTTAGTCCTTTACCAAAAATTTTTCCAAGTGATGTCAAACAAGGTTGTGATACATTCCAATCTTGTTTTGATAACTTGAATTATGGGAATTTTCCCATTTTACTGCAATTTTATTTAAAAAATGGTTTATCTTAGGTACATTTTTTGAAATACCTTGGGTATACTTATGGAAATACCAGTATACTAAGGAAAATCCATTTCTCAAACTCCTAGTTCTTTATAGAGTGGGATCTGTTAAATGGTGGGCTTCTTATAATCAAGCCCACAAAGCTCACAAATTCCAAATCATGAAATGGTTCAAAAAGCATCCTCATTATCATAAGAATATGAAGGCAAGATTGAGCCAATTTCTTCAAGACAAATCAAGTATTGCTGTTGTTCTAGCTATAACATCAACTAAGGAGGATTATGTGGAAAAATTGCAAGAAATTTTCCTTCAACTTAAAGACAAATTAGAAAGATCTAGCTCTTCTAGTTCAACCAATCTAGAAGAGGATTATGCTCAATCAAATGAAAATGACTGTTTAAGCATCAATCTCAGTGATGACTAACCAGTCTAAATGAAATTCAAATTATGGAGGAATTCAAATCCAAACAAATTGTTGGAATAACAGGACAAACTATCTTTTAATGCTCAACAACCTTTCCAAATAGTCAAAAGTTACTCAACATCTTTTGACAAAGCAAATAATCCAAATCAAAGTTGATCACTATAGCAGTTAATGTAGCAACATGCAGCAGATCACTGTACATTGTAGCAGTGCATTGTAACATTTAACTATATACTGTAGTGCTTGATAAGTAGAAAATGTACCTATAAAAATACTTGATTTTACCTCTTAATTAGTCATTAACTTGTGGTTTTTGTCTATCTTT
>JANHAO010013699.1:0-15704 GCA_026873985.1 Saraca asoca
CATTTTTTTTATGATTAGTGAACTTAACCGAAGAAAGTTAAAATTCTTGAATCAAATATATTTTGTTTATCCAAAGATGACATATATGTTGATTGAAAATTTTAATTTCCTGATAATGATGTAAACTAGCATTTATTTATGATAGTATGTTCTAGTATTTACCCAAAGATGTATTGCAATATACTCTAATGTTTTTATCTAAATCTATATATATATATATATATATCTTATTTACAGCAAATTCTCTTCATTTGCAAGCTTCTTCTATTGTTGTATTCAATGGTTTGAACTTCTCTGAATGGAGTGAGCAAGTCAATTTCCATTTAGGTGTGTTGGATCTTGACTTGGCACTTCTGGAAGAAAAGACCACTGCCATTGCTAATTTGAGCAGTGAGTCCAAACATAAAGCATGAGAACAGTCTAATAGATTAAGCCTTATATTTATATGGATGACTATTGCAAACAACATTAAGACTACCATTGCACAAACAAAAAGTGCAAAGGAATATCTAAAGTCTGTGGAAGAACTTTTTCATTTTGCTGATAAGTCACTAGCTGGTACATTAATGGCACAACTCGACCATGAAGTTTGATGGGTCACAGAGTATGCAAGAACATACTATTGAGATAACTAATATTGTAGCAAGATTGAAGACCCTAGGAATGGTTGTGGATGACTCCTTTATGGTTTAATTTACTCTGAACTTGCTACCTCTTGAATATGGTGCTTTTCAAATTCAATTTAACACTATTAAAGACAATTGGGATGTTAATGAATTGACCAATAAGCTTATTTAGGAGGAAAACACGCTTAAGAATTTGGGAAGTTACTTTATCAACCTCACTATTTAGGGAGTTGTTAAAGTGCTGAAAGTAAAAGCCAAAAGTTTTAAGAAAAGAAAAAGCTTGTTAATGCTCCTCAGGCTAATAAGTAGGAATAAAATAGTGATAAGTGTAAGTTCTATAAGAAAGAAGATTACTATCAGAAGGATTGCCCTAAATACAGGGTTTAGTTTGAAAAAAAAGGTATATTAAATACTTTTTATATGTTTTGAAATAAATTTAATTAATGTTCCTCATAATACTTAGTGGCTCGATTCTAATGCTACAACTCATGTATCCAATATGATGTAGAGATTCCTTACAATCCAAACCACAAGTCGAACTAAAAATTTCTTGTATATGGGAAATCATTGAAGGCTCCAATTAAAGGCATATGGACTTATATCATTTGGTCTTAGATACTAGTTATCAATTAGATTTATTACAAACTCTTTATGTACCTTCAATATCTAGGAACCTTATTTCTCTTTCAAAATTGGATGTTTTTGGTTTTGTTTTTAATTTTGGATATAGTTATTTTAGTTTATATAAGAATTCTAGACTTATTGATTTTGGTGTTCTTACTAATGGTTTGTATAAATTAAAAATTGATGATGCCAAACCCTTACTTACCATGAATCAAAATATTGGAATTAAATGTAATATGCTTAATGAAAATTTAGCTTACTTGTGGCATAAGCGTTTGGGTCACATATCCAAAGAAAGACTAGAAAGATTGATAAAGAATGAGATTTTACAAAATCTAGATTTTACTGATTTTATGTGTGGATTGCATTAAAGGAAAGCAAGCCAGACATAATAAGAAAGAAGCCACATCAAGCACTCAGTTTCTTGAAATTATACACATTAATGTGTGTAGACCTTTTGATACTCCATCTTTTGGTGGAGAAAAGTATTTTATCACCTTTTATGGATAATTTTTCACCTTATAGATATATTTATTTTCTTAAAGAAAAATCCCAAGTAGTAAATGCTTTTGACGTATAAATTAATGAGGTTGAAAGGTAATTAGACAAGAAAGTGAGGTCTGATAGAAGGGGTGAATGCCATGGGAAATATGATGAAACAGGTCAATGTCTAGGTCCATTTGCAAAACTTCTTGAAAGACATGGCATATGTGCACAGTATACTATACCATACACACCTCAATAAAATAGTATGGTAGAAAGGTGTGATCATACATTGATGGATATGGTTAGGAGTATGATGAGTAATTTATCATTACCCAAATCATTGTAGATGTATACATTAAAAATACCAGTGTACTTGCTAAATAGGGTTCCCAATAAGGTAGTTCTAAAAATTCCTTTTAAGTTGTGAACAAATAGGAAACCTAATTTAAGACATCTACATGTTTAGGGTTGTTTAGCATAAGCAAGAGTTTGTAATCTACATGAAAGAAAGTTAGATTCTCGAACGATTAGTGGTTACTTTATCTGTGAATATTCCTTCATCCATTGTTGTTCCAAAAGTTGTTTTAGTTGTTGAAGAACATTATAACAACACTGAACAACATTTGAATGATGAAACACCCCTTGAAGAAACTAACTCACAAAGACCTGATGCAAATGAGTTACAAGAAATATCTTTGAGAAGATCTCAAAGAATAAGGAAATTAGCTATTTCAAGTGATTATGAGACTTATTTGCAAGAATCAAATCTTGATATTGGAATTACTAAAAATCTGTTTTCATTTTCACAAGCTATAAAAAGTGATGAGTCAGAGAAATGGATTGATGCCATGAAACAAGAGTTAAAATCCATGTATGACAATGATGTTTGGGATATCATTGTATTGCTAGAAGGTTACAAATGAGTTAGATGTAAATGGGTCTTCAAGACTAAACGTGACTCGAATGGCAATATTGAATGATATAAAACTAGACTCATTGCTAAAGGATTCACTTAAAAAGATGTCATTGATTACAAAGAGACATTTGCACCTATCTCAAAGAAAAACTCATTACACATTATTATGGCACTAGTGGCTCATTATCATTTAGAGTTACACCAGATGGATTGGAAATAGCCTTTTTGAATGGAAATCTTGAAGAGGAAGTTTATATGAACCAACCTGAAGGTTTTCCAATGGAAGGAAAACATCATTTGGTGTGTAAACTTAAGAAATTAATATATGGACTTAAACAAACTTCTAGGCAATAGTATATTAAGTTTAATGATACCATCACCTCTTTCAATTTTAAAGAGAAGTTTGTTGATTATTGTATATACGAAAAGATCAATGGGAGGAAAATTCTATTTTTAGTTCTTTATGTTGATGATATCTTACTTGCCACTAATGATTTGGGCATGCTATATGAGACAAAAGTCTATCTTTAAAAGAATTTTGAAATGACAGATATGGGTGAGGCATCCTATATGATAAGAATTGAAATATTTCATAATAGATCACAAGGATTGTTGGGATTGTTGAGATTGTCTTAAAAAGCCTATATTGAAAGAATTCTAGAGAGATTTAATATGAAAAAATGTTCTGTTAAAATTATTCCAATTCAGAAAGGGGACAAATTTGGTCTTATGCAATGCCAAAAGAATGATATAGAATGAAAACTAATGGAATCAATTTCGTATGCTTCTGTTGTAGGAAGTCTAATATATGTGCAAACCTATACAAGATTGGATATTAGTTTTGCAGTTGGAATGCTAGGTAGGTATCAAAGTAATCTTGGAATTGATCATTGGAAAGCTGCAAGAAAGTTTTAAGATATTTTCAAGGCACCAAGAAGTACATGCTTATGTACAAAGAAACTAATCACTTGGAAGTGGCTAGTTACTCAGATTCAAATTTTGTGGGATGCATTGATAGTAGAAAGTCCACTTTTGGTTATTTGTTTCTTGTTGGAGAAGAAGCAATATCATGGAAAAGTGCTAAGCAATTTGTCATTGCTTCATCCATTATGAAAGCAGAATTTGTGGCATGTTTTGAAGCCACAATTCATGCATTATGGCTGTGGAACTTTATTTTAGGACTTGGGGTTATCGATACCATTAACAAGCTACTAAAAATTTATTGTGATAATTCTACAGCAGTGTTCTTCTCCAAAACGACAAATAGTCAATAGGTGCCAAGCATATGGAATTAAAGTATTTTGCCGTTAAGGAGGAAGTTGAAAAACAAAGAGTGTTTATTGAGCATATTAGAATAGATCTCATGATTGTAGATTCATTAACTAAAGGTTTACAAACAAAGACATTTAAGAGACATGTACATAGAATGGGCCTTGGTTATCCTTTTGAATGATGTACTAAAGCTAATACTCTGAGCTCACTTATGTGTTTTTGATATACACTATTTCTAGTTTCTAGTTATGATGTACACATTATTGTGTTTTGATATGCTATAATGTGAATTGTCTATAAACATTATTAAGGACCTTTATGAAATTATGTGTTATTTATAAGCCTAATATGGTAGAATGCTGGTGTTTATGGTATATGGAAGGGAGTATGTTATGTGATGAATGTACAACTACTATAACCCACATTTAGTGTTTTATCATATTAAGGTAATTATGATGTTTTATAAGGATGATTTGATGCTTAAGGTTATAATGCATCATACTTACATTAAGTATTAGCATTATCCAACTTTTAGGCCAAGTAGGAGAATGTTGGATAGTTACCGTTTGGTAACTTAATAAGTAGCCTAAAATTAAGGGGTTGGGGCTAACAAGTTACTTCCTATAATGGAAAGTTATTAATAAAATAAATCTCTACCATCCATTTTATTTTGATAATTGATGGGAAACTCTTGATGTATGTACAAGAGACTCTTGATGCATGAAACTCTTGTATCTAGATGCATGAATTTCTAAAATACAATGAATATACATGATCAATGAATTTGAACTTTTTTGAAAACTTAAAAGACTCATGAACTTAGACAAATGATGCTTGATAGATAAATCAGATTAAAGGAAAAGTTACACACACACACACACACACACACACACACATATATATATATATATTGATCCTCTCTCTACCTATAATGAACATGTGAAAAATCCATCAAAATTAAGCATGTTTTAGAAAGAAAGGGATAAAGAGAGAGAAACCCATATATGCAAGCGTCATCTACAATGCAATGGATTCATCATCCTCAAACTAAGGTATGTAAAAATCATAGATTTCAAAGATCCTTTTAAGAGTTAGAAGGGCATAAGGAATAATCTTTCAGAACCAAGCATGCACAAACAATGTGACTATAGCAACCGCCTAATGGGAATCTCACTAATGTTATTAATACACTGAAAATACATGATCGCATATTATTCATCTGAGAGCACGATAATTGACACAGTCAATACCTATATATACCAATAGGTATCCTTTCTTCAAATCATCTTTACCATACTACTGAAACTCTACTTATACATTGACTTGATTGTTGAAGCATGCTTAATGGACCACTTCTGCCATATGTTACTGACTTTGCTATGCTTGCAGGTCATTTTTCAACTATCCTTCACTCCATTGGTTAACTTCACCTAAAAAGAGAGTTTCTTTAGGAGCCATGTGTGGCATTCCTAAACACCAATGTCCCATTGATCTGACTTTCATTTGACTTGAATCTCATCTTCTACAAGGGATCCCCACGAGTGAGGAAAGAATATTCAAGCAAATTCACTGAAAAGGCTTGAGTAAGGGTTATAAAAATCCAATATTCCTAGATTCTATGAAAAATTTGAAAGATGAGGATGCATATCCCAATTGCAGATGTCAATTAGCGATTTTTGCCTCACTTCCATAAGAACCATGGTCTTCAAATATGCTAGTCGATAACATACCTAGGCTTGTTCTAAGGCAGTCTCCACAATAACCTTGCCTCTCATTCGGTGGAACAAAATTTGTCCAATCTTCTCAAAACTCCTAGATCATTGACAACACATTTATCATACCTTCAAAAAGTAGAGCAAAAATGCTAAGTTCAAGTTCCCAAGGTGAAGTTGGGTAACAAAGCCTTGAGAAATATAGGCCACTGGAAGGAGGGTTTTTCAAATCCTATTGGAATTGTGGTTCCAAATGTTGGGTCACTTTTTCAAGCTACAGCAACAATAGAGCACCAACCCACAATAACAACAACTTCAACAGTAAATGCTTTCAAATGTAAGCAAGTCTAAGCAATTTGGGGAGGCATTTTGTTACATCAGTGATGCAGCATTATTGAGTAGTTGAAGGAAAGGATTATACCCTACAATTGTCTTTGTTGCTAGTTATGGTAATTCTATGGATAAATAAAACTATGTGAAACTCAATACTTATTCTAGAAGATACTAATTTACCTAAAGACTAGAAGGCAAATAGCTATCCAACCCACAAGGAAAACCTAAGTAGATCTCTTAGTACTAATAAAGGACCGAACAAATCCCTCAACATCTATAAAGCCTAAGCAAACCTCTCGGCATATACAAAGTCCAAGCAAACCCCTGGGCACTTACAAAGCCCGAGCAGATCTCTCAACACTAATAATAGATCGAGCAGATCCATTTACAAGAATAAGAGACAGAGCAAATCCCTCAACAAAAATAAAAGATTGAACAGATCCCTAACCATTAATAAAGGGTAGCACAAACCTCAGGGCACCAATAAAAGGCTAAGCAACTCCCTTGACTTTATTAAAATATACAAGTACAATGTAGCTCTCGACACACGATGATTGAATACAACCATACGATAAAATAAGGATAACTGATTTGATAAAGACCAAGACAATTAAAGGGTGGGTGAAAAAAAAGGAGAAGAATGATAGATGTGAAGCTTATTAGAGGCTTAATCGATTGGAGAGTTTGATAGTACAAAAATAAAGTCTTTAGACAGAGTATAAAAAAGTAAAAGCCCATTGGAGGTGTTCAAACAAATATGATGCCATACAAGAATTGATTAAAAGAATACTATATATGCATAAAAATTTCATAAGTCTATTCATTTGGCCGATCGACCCACTCCTTGCATATGTAAAAAAAAAAAGAAGGAAAAAAAGGGCAATAATTAACGGTAAAGATAAAACTAGAGCCTGGTCATTCTTCAACTCTTCTAGAATCTGGTCCAAAAGTTTATTCTTGTTAGTCTTAGAAAGTTCAATCAATAGGTTAGGATTAAAATGTTGAGTTTTACAAATAGCTACTACAAACCCACTTCAAAATATAGGATAGCTAAGCTCTTTAGCCTCAATAATAGCAACCTTAAGTCTTTTGTTAAAGGTTACTTCATTCTCTTCCCACTTGCTCCATTCGATGTTTAACTCTTAAACCTTGGAGAATAATTGTTTCCCTAAGTCCTTACTCTTCAAAGACAAAGAATCTTGTTCTTTCACCAACTTAACAATGCGCCTGATCAGGCTGGAGATGCTCATGTCCTAATTGACTAGTTTTTTCCTTTTAGCCTTGATATCCTTCCTTAGGCCCTCCATGACACTTTGGTTGGTGTTCACCAATGCTTTCTCATTTTGTGCAAAGGTCAAAATAGTGGCCAGGATAGAGGCAGTTGAACAAACAATTTGGGTGGCAAAGGACTTTAGTAGGCACAAGGGACCATGGTCTAATATAAATTCCTTATTACAATCTTGGTTAGCAAGGAAGACCAATTGGCTACATCAAAAAGCCTCATAGTTGGCATATTTGTACCATAAGCTATCAATGGTATCAAAAGTTAGGGTGCTTCCTTTGAGGACTTCGATCAATAACAATTCTTTCCAAGCATCCACATTTATTTTCTTGGAAGCAAAAGTGGCAGTGTCAAAGGAACTATTCGCTTTACCCTTGGAAGAGTCTAAGGAAAAGGTCTTTGCTTGTGTGAAAACATTGCCTTGGTGTGACCTGGTGAGGAACTAGGCCAATCAGAAAAAGCAAGGCTGCTAGTGGCTTCAGCTACTTGCAGAGATGGCTCAATTTGAGCTGCCAATGAAATAATAGACTTTTGCTTAGCTAATGCTTGGGCACGAATTTCTACTAGTCTTTTTGGGTCCATTTTTAATCGATGAATCTTTATCACTTCTTGGTTTAACTAGCAGTCTAAAAAAAAGTAACAAAGTGAAAGTTAGTAAAGAAAAAATAAAAAGCAAAGTTGGAGTAGAAATAAAGTATGTATGAAGGATAGATTGTGTATCAAACAACCTCAATGCTAGTAGTTGAATAATGAGGTCTTGTTCATCACTTGAAAAGTCTTCAAAAGGTCAGCTTTAAAACTACTTTGTTAGGGGAAGACTATTTGGCTAGATAGAGCACCCTTTATCTTGAAGAAAAATAGGTGATATCCCTCGTCCATGCTAACATTGGTAAGCATGTTTTCCATAAAAACTTGATCGGGCCATTGAATGAAGTGTATCCAACCTTCAGCTTTTTGTTGAGAATAAGTAAAGAAGAAAAAGAAAGACCCCATAATTGAGATTACATTAAAGTGAACACTCAACACTTTAAAGTAGAGAAAAAAGACCCAAGCATTCCCCGATTAGCTGGGAAGGACACATGTTTAAAGTCTGGAGGATGCATGCTTGAAAAATGAAAAAAGGAGGGCAAACATGGAAATGATTGACCACGTCTCCATAAAACATTATGACAGATATGGCATCATAGCTGCATGTTCGCTTATCCATTTCAGTAGGTGCAAAGAAAATCCCCTCAATAGACTTATTTAGAACATCGATTTTCTTTAACTTAAGGATGACATTCGAGTCCCTCCACTCATTAAAAGTAATAGTTAACTTAACATCTAAGTGAATCCATCTTAGGTCATCTAGATCAGTGTCAATTAAGTGAACTCGCTCGTCCCCATTCTCATTGCAAAGCAAAGTGGTAGACTATGCGTTCAAAACAAATTTTTTTGAAGTTAGATGAAGAGTAAGAGTTAGAGGACAAGTTGATTGGGTCACCCAATCTATCGATCATGGAATAGTAGAACACAAAGATAGGGACCACCTTCAAAGAAAATTGAATATGATTAGAACAAGTGAATCAAAGAAATTGACGATCAGGTGAGGATATCTTGAGCTAAATCCCTAGTCATAACCAGTGTGAATATTAATCCTTAATTAATATCACCAACCTTTAACCTATATCTATTATCTATTTTTGCTCATACTTGCATCAATATTTTCTAATCATATTTATTTATAGAAAAAGAAAGATGCATTGAGATATAAACATAATTTTATAATTTACAAGGGGCATTGTCCAAATAAGGCACCTGCCTTTGGAAACATCAATGTTAAATGTTTTATATTACATTTTCAAAAGATATGAGCTATGAGTCATCCCTTACACCACCCCATATATCCACACAGAGGCAATAGTAAACCAAAAAGTTAGATCAATCTATAACTTATCATAGAACCAAAAGTATAGGTTAAACTAACTAAGTACTTGTGTGCACCCTACGACCCTACTATATATGAAATTTCAAAAGAGTAGAAAAAATGAAGTCTAATGGTAGATACCATAAGAATTAAACCATCCCATAGCCATCATCAATAAGGCACTAAGAGGTTCTAAGGGTATGATTTCCACTTCATATAGGTCTTCACATTCGGCTAAGTTTAGTATAATGATATAATGAATTCTGACTTCATACATTCCTATGGGACTCTCTACATTGGTGATGAACACATTAGCAGTTACTTCAATGGGATCAACATCCATCCTTACATTTTGAAGGTGGAACAATGGCAATATCTTGAGAATCTGAAAAATAGTCTGCAGAAGAATGAGTTTGGGACTCAGTGAAATAAATCTCTACCTAACTTATGAATTTACCAGTAATAACAAATGCATATGCTTCATAGCAATTATGGACATATTTCATACCAGAATTAATAGCTAAGTCATAAGGTCATAGAGATGATCCTCTGAATAGCTTCACACAACATGATCATATCACAAGATTATATCATTTCAACATTTCATAGAATAACAATCCAAGTATGTGAAATAAATAATCAATATTCTCCATGTTACTCTATTTCACTATAACCCGCACAATCGCTAGCCTTATCCCTCCAAGTTCCACCTTATTTCCATGCTATATAATGGAACACGAAGATCTGGGAGCCAATTCATATTCACTAGCTCATCACATCAATCACATCTCACATTATCAATAATCATTCCATATCTGATAGGAAATTCTCAAGCTTTCAAAAATTGTAAGGAAGCATTATAATTTATAACTTATTAAACTTATCCATATTATTCTTTACTTAAGTTTCATGGATAGTAATAAAGAGTATAATTTCTTTATCTAAAGTTAAGAAATGACTTTCAAGGATCCATATCATTTAAATTCACAAACTTAATTACTTAATTCACAACATATTCAAACAATACTAATACTAAGCTAATCAATCATTCAGCCATTTCCAAATTTACAAATCAATCAAGATAATAATAATAATAATTTACTTACCTAGTCATCTTATTATACTATCACTACCTTAATATAAACCATTTGCAATGATATAACAAGGAAAATTTCACGGCTCAAGTGAACTAATAAATAATTGATTTCCTAAATCCAATCGTACAATTCATACAACTATAAAGAAGAAGGTATAGACAACTCATCATTATCTCATAGTTTTTCAAAAAATATTTCAACATATTTTGCATCTTTAGGCCTCACGATTTGAATTGCCTCTCTTTACACTTATTTCACGATCATGATCACAAAAATAGAGCATGCATTCTAGCCATTGTGATTCAAATAAAAAAATTGAACTAGTTCTGGGTGATTCAAATTGACCTTTCTTAGCCCTATTTTTTTATCTTGATCACAATTCAGATCACGTGTAGTCCTAGACTTCTCAAAGATTTGCAACTTCAAACAAGAAAACTCATATTTTGAACTAAAACTTCTTGAGCTGAATCAAATCTTTCAAATCTAACTCTCGTGATTTTACTTGAATTTCAAGTTTCTAGACTCACGATTATGCTTATAATTCTGATCGCATGTCTAGATTCACACAACTTAATAGTGCAAACACACATTCTTACAAGTACAACTCTCATTTTCTTAACCAAGCTTCATAAACTATCTCAACTAACCTTTAATTATAAAGAAACTAAGCATAAAACCAAGCTTTTCCAAAGATAAAATTATATTTATATTAATAATGTACTCCAATCAAATTCAATTTATGACATAAGACTACATAATACTCTTTTTCCTCATCATAAACAACCATTAAATGATTTATAATTAATTAGTTATTTTATATATAGTTCAGAAAAGAGGTAAGAATTACTCATATAAGTGGCTAGAAACAAAGAGGTCAAAGAATCTAATAAAGTTCTTCAATACTCTTCATGAACAAGAAAGAAGGGTATGTTAAATTCTTGGATTTTCAAGAGTTTTCTTTCATTAAGTAGTCAAATACTATTATATTATGATTTCTTTCCACAAAAGCAACCTAGAAATAAAAGATTTAAGCCCTAAAAATACCTGAAATTCATATGGGTTCATGAGATGAATAGTGAAAATGAATAGTAACTTTTGGATTCAAAAATTCATAACTCAAGTTATATTTAATGAATCAATAAGATTTTGATGTCAATTTGAAAAAGAAAATGAGGGGAATTAGCATAAAAAATATGAAAGTTATTAGGAAGGAATAAGGTGCTTACTTGAAGAGAGATGATGTAGAGAGAGAGACATTGCTTCCCAAGTTGAAGCTTGGTAATGTTGCATGAAATGCAACAAAAGGTGCCCTAAGAGAAGGAAAAAGGGGAATCGGCTTTTGAGGGCAAAATTGAAAAATTTTGAGTCAACTTTTTCTTTGACTTCTTCCTTAACAAACTTTGTAATTTTCCTTTTAGTAACCTTACAAATTTCTTCAATTTTGAGTTCAAAATTAACATACTCGCCAATCATTGGTGACTTTGAAATTTTAACACAATTTAGTTAAATTAATTACCTTCTAGCAATTATAATTTTGATTGCATAGGGTACTTGTAACCTTAGTTTTGATTTCTCTAAAGTTTTCCAAAAATTAAATCTCAAAAACATAGATCTTACTCAAAATGGAGATTTCAATTTTTTGAACATTTCTAAAATTCATATAATTTATTTTCACTGTATCTGAACACTCTGTACCTCAGAATTTACAATTTTGAAGTTCCTAAAATTTTCAAATTTCCTTTTTTAGATTCTTCAAAATGCCATTCCATTATCGAAATTAATTTTTTTGAAAATTCATGGTATTACAACGGATGATCAAGCAAGCAAAGGAGGTCAGAGCAAAAAGACAAAGCAAAGAACTAGGCTAAAAGACGCGATCAATACTGGTCCCTCTAGTAGAACCTGATGAAGATCAAACAAGCACAAAGAGTAGCGCCGTCAAAGGAAAGCCACCATTGCTAGCACATTTTAAAAAAGAAAAAGAAGAAAAATCAAGCTTGAAAGCAAAAATAGAAGAAGTACAAGAAGTTATCTGTAAAATAAGCATGGACTAGTTGGAAAACCATAGAGAAGCCCTGGAAAATAAGGTTGAAAGTAATAATAAAATCTGGGCTCATGGAAGCAAAGTGCAGAGATCGTCTTTGTGAGGCTTGGATTAGCCTTTATTGAAAGGTGAAGGGAATCCAATGCTTGTGGAGAACTAGGATGAGCGATTTAAATGGTAGTCCTCGCCACAACATGACCTTTGCAGGACTTAAGACCTCTTAAGAAGACAAAAATCATCACTACTGGCAAAGTGCAGGTAACAGCTGGCCTAGGGGAACAAAAGGTCTTTGGTTAAGCTAATTGTTTCAATCGTCGAGGGGGAAAGGGAAAATGACATAGCTTAAAGTAATCATTAGATGCAAGATGATCGACCTAGGTCAGTCAATCAAGATCAATTGAAGAAATGACTACAGTAAGAACATGGTCAAACCCAAAGACAATCAACTTATAATGTTCGGTTGATCAACTTAAGCATAAAAGTTAGCTAAATAAAGGACTTATCAGGGTAACCACCTAATTGACGTATGATAAAAGGCGTGACCTAAGTATGTACAAATAATATAACTGCAGCAATTGTCCAGTAGGAATTTCTTTGATGCTACCAATATGCTAAAATCACATAGTTGCACATCATTTATCCAAAAGTACAATAATTGGGTGCACATCATTAAAAATTCATTTATGAATATCCACAACTCATTTAATTTAATTTTTGTTGAAAATTTAAAATAAATGTTTTGAAAATTTAATATAAATGTTTTCAAATAAAAATAAAAGTAAAATAAAAAATTATAAAATCTTAATATAATTGCACATGCTAATAGATTTGGCAATTGTGGCTCATTAATTTATCCATCCATATCTATCTTTGTTGTAATTTATTTATATTAGCTTTTGGATAACTGTAAGTTGGATTGTTATTGACCATGTTAAATAAGAGTCATATTAGATCAACCCATAAATAATCATTTATTCATTTATATTTATATTTAACATTTTAATAGAACAAAGAAAATAATATATTTAACATCTTTTGTAGGATAAAAAATATGATATATTTAACATTTTGATCTTTGTAGATACTTGTAGTCAAAAGTTTTTTTAAGAGTCAATTAATATTTATTTATGTAATATATATTTAGCTTTAATTTTTCTATTTAAATATTAGTAATTAATTATTTGTTTTAATAAATTTTCAAGTTTTTTAAAGAAGTGCTAATTTGAAATAAGGTGTACTTTTTTTATTCAAGATATTTCATATTTTAAAGAAATGCCTATTTGAAATCATATTTATTCAATTTTTATTTTTATATATGTTATATATGTAATATGTAGAAAAACTTCAAGGAAAAAAGGGAAAGTATAACAATAAAAAATATTTTATTCTTAATTTATCAATCCTTTCTTCTATTTTTTAGTTCAAATAAAATATTTTTAAAATATAATTTAGAATTTAATAGTAAAAATTATTTTTAATGATATAATTAAAATATAATTTAAGATTTTAACAGTAAAAAATTATTTTTAATAATGACAAATAAAATTGTAATAGTAAGACAAAAAATGAGAATAAAAATGATCACATAAAATAATATATGACAATTATTGTTAAATGAATAAATGAACGATGAAATGGATTTGACTCTTTATGTATAAGTCATGGGTCAATACATGACTCATAAAATTTTAATTATTTTATAAATCAATAAATAGATCATTATCAATCCACCTATTAGAGGCGCAAACCAAATCCATTAAAACTATCCATTTGACACTCTTACACAAAAAAAAAAAAAGGATATGCGTGTCTAGTTGGAATTATTCCCAAAAGAGATATTCAATTAAAATGTATTTTTTAGATTTATATTTCTTGCACTGACAGTGTAATTTTATTGAATAATGCTACTTGCACTATCTAAAATTTACTCCTTTATTCCCTTTTCATATGAAGAAAAATTTACTAATTTAGTTTTTCATGTAAATAAAAAAAAAAGGTTTTCTTTTCAGATATAGAAAGAAGAGTGAAGGGCAGTGAATGCAAGTAATATTACTTAATTTTATTTACACCAACAACACATAAAATATTGTTATATCTCTTTTCTTTTTAAAAAAAAAATTCATGTTATCTCATATATTTGTAAAAATATATGATACATGAAATAATGTTTTATACGCCCTTGACATAAATACAATTATGTCAGGAACAAAGGAAGGATCGTTATGTGATGGAAGACTTTAACTCCAGAATTTTTAGCTATATATTTTGAAATTTGATACAAAAATTATATATATATATATATATACATACAAATTAAACATTAAAATATTTTTATTAAATTTCTCAATAATTTATATTTTAACCGCAATAATTTACTTCTAGTTTCGTTGATGACTCCGTGGATGCTTGCTGAATCCATCGATGCAGCAGATATATGTATTAAGCTTTTGTTGTGTATCAAAATCAATGACATAACTTATCTATTTGGACTATTCGTATAGTCAGTCGAGTCGGCATGAAAAACTCTCAAGGGTCGTTACAGTACCATCAAATTGGTTGATGGATGCTGCCAATATACCTGAACCTTAAATTACTTGTTAATAAAAGAAAGAAAAATGAATGTGTAATGTGCGAGAAAGCCCAATAACACCACCATATATTCAAGAAAGAAAGAAAATGATGAAATAAAAAACAAATTGTACCTGTTATTTTATATTGTTGAAAGAGAAATCATAAATATAATATTTTTCTTCTAGGAAGATTTTGGGAATTTTTTTTTTCTTGAATTGAATTTGAACGTGAGAAAATGTACATGTCTTTATTCAATTAAAAAAATAATTATTTTTTATTTTATATAAACCAATTCTAAAAATCGGATTTGGATAGTGTCTATACCATCCATATGCACTAGCGTGAGGAGGATGGCTAAGCATATCACTGTTATTTTTGATAGCCAGTACTTGCTACTACACAAGCATATTGATTCAAAGATGTGTGGATATAAATCTAAATTGATGTTGAGATTTGGCCAACATGCATTTGGAGACAAAGGAAGATAGAACTCTACTTAGTTCTCAAAGTCTAAGAGGTCACAATTTAAACAATTGATACCCCCAACGTGCATGCAACTGGTGGAACAATACTCTGAATAGTTTTATGAGTATTTAAGGCCTTGTTTGGGAAGGAGTTTTTATGTTTTTAAAAACAGTTTTTTTGTTTTTCTGTTCTGCAAAAATAAAAAAACCTGTTTGGCAACTTGTTTTCAAAAATTATTTTTCAAAAACTGTTTTCTAAAAGTGTAACTAAAAAACAGTTTTCAGAAAACAGTAAAATGGTGTTTTCCCTTATTTTTGTATATAGCTGTTTTCAAATTTTTTTCAAAAATAAGAAAAATGCCTATTTTCAT
>JANHAO010013700.1:0-15716 GCA_026873985.1 Saraca asoca
ATTGATGACTCCCACCGAAATTTGGGTAGCTATAATGGCTTGCTAGAGTCCACTTATAGCTTAAAGTCCATAAGTAATTAATTTGGAGAAATTAATTGTTAATTAAAATTAATTGGATTACTTTTATATGTTTTTGAATGATTTGAAGGGCATTTTGGACTTTTATCAATATTTTGGGGGCCTATCGGGTCACATGCTAAACGAAAAATGAGTTATGACCTTTAAAATTATAATTTGGATATACTAGATATCCAGGGGACTAAAGTGCAATTTGCTGAAATCATAAGGACTGAAAAATAATTTTTCAGTGGGACAAAACGACATATCATTTTGGCTTCAGGTTGCTAGCCAAACGACATGTCGTTTGGATTTGTCATTTTCCCTGCTAAGGCTGCATTTTGATGTAGAAGAAGAAAAATGGAAAAGCAGAGAGAAAGGCAGCTCTGCTAGGGTTCCGATGGTCTGATTTCGATTTGGAACTGAAATTCGATTCTCTTCTCCAGCTAGCACTTGGGTTAGAATCAGGACCTCCAGGATTAGGGCCATTTGAACGTTTTCCAGCTTGAGCAAACCAGTGGAAGCGAGACGTGTGGATCGATCCGGTGGTACAATTTCGAGCCATCATCCACAGCTGAGCTCAGCCAAATAGGTTGGTTAAGTTATCAGTTTAAGATTTATTTTGTTAGAACACCAAAACCAACGAGATCCAAGTCAATTTTACTCAGTTAAGTTTCTGTAAAATTTTAATTTTTCACTTCTTCACCAAGCAAAATCCAACATCATGTTCATACGGGTGAAAAAAAGGGCACCCAGTTCCTTGTTATGCTGATTTTAGGGTCTTCTATTGATTCTTTGACTTAATTGAAAATGTATCTCTATCTATGATGTTATTGTCGCTGGAGATTAACTTTTTTCCCGTTCATAGTTAACTATTTTGATCCGCAACCTACTTTTTTTTTTTCTCAAAAGTTTCTTTTTTGGAGTTTTCTCCTCCTGTTATGCTAGGAAGACACATGTTTTTTTACCCTCGAGGGAGGGTGGGTTAGTGATTATTCATAGATCTGTACTTAAGAATTTATAAGTGGGTTATCAGGATATCATCTTTAACATGTTATTGCAATGGAAATGATAATGTCTGTAGTGGCTTAATGCTCCTCCATATTATTTTCATTTCTTAGTGATTAGCATCCATTTTAGATTCTTCTTGTTTGTAATCTTTTGATGCAGCCATCATCCCAAGGTTAAGTAGGCTCAGAGGGTTGACAAGGTCTATATCACCGTGCAACTGCCAGATTCCAGAAATGCAAAAGTTGATCTTACCCCAGATGGTATTTTTACTTTCTCTGCCAGTGCAGGAGACCACCTCTATGAGTTAAAATTGGAACTATTTGACAAGGTTAATGTAGAGGTGAGAATTGATTACATGCATACCCAATCTAGAGACAGCTTAAGGTCTCTAAGGAACTTTTGTTCTTTTTCCCTATGAGTTAAATCTAGGGGTGGCTTGATTTTACAAGTGCTTATACGAGCCCTGTATATTCACATCTGTTGTTGTACTCTTCTTATCTATGTAGTTTTTAATATGCTCTCTAATGGCCTGTGTTAGTAAGTAATCTCTTTGGATATGCCTCATTAACATTGCAGAAAATATTTTTTCCTTTTATTGATTTTTTCTTTGAATACTCTGTTATTGAATAGCAAAATTAACATAGAAGTGATAGAGTACTTTAATGGTCTCTGTTCATAAGTAATATCTTTGGATAGGCCTCACTTACATTGTAAAAGAAATTCTTTTGTCTGATATACTTTTTTTGAAAGAATGTTGTTCAAAATATAAGTTTTGTTCTCCTTATGGGACTAAAGAATAATATTTTGTTGTACTGTTGTTAAGCTTGTGATTGAAAGAATGAGGGTTGTACACTTTAGTCAATCTAAGAAGCTTGTGAAATCTCATTAAGAGTAAGTATCTGAATAGTTTATGATTGCAAGATTTAGGGTTATGCATTATGTCCAATCTAAAAAGCTTGTGAAATCTCACTATGAGGTGAGTGTTTGTTTGGCTAAAAGATTAAGAAAGTGAGGGTTATACACTCATAAGTTAATTTGTAGAGCCACACCTATGGGTGATATGTGAAATTGCAATAGATTTGGTCTTAACAAATATAAATCCAGTTTGGAAAAGTTTAGAATAGGAGAGCTCTTGTAAAGCCTGAAAATATAATGGCTTATACCTCAAGTGTCTAAGGATTGGAACAAAAAAGGTTTCTCTTGGACAATTGAGCCTTTATAAATTGTGTGTTATGTCCATATTTATTTTTGTGAATATTCTACCTTTACTTTTTCATTTTACCTAACTTTGTTGTAGGTTGCTTCTTCGCTTTGCTTGCTTGTTCAACAAAACAAGCAACATATTGTTATACCAATCTACTACTGGCAGTTTTTTCTTTTTTCTAACTACTTATCCAGTATATCTCTTATTATAATTTATCTCAGCATATTAAAAATATCACCAACTTTATTGTACATTGCTTCTCCATTTCGCTTGCTTGCCTAGTAAAAAGTAACATAAATGATATATTATTTGCAATAGGCTTTTTACTATAGGTTGCTTCTTCAGATGCTTGTTCGTTCGAGAAATACTATATATATATTGAAATTTTGATAAATTGATTTAAGCAAAACTATTAACAATTACAATTTTAATTTTATACTACCAGTTCATCCCTTCTTGGCCATATTGCTCTATCAATTGGCATCAGAGTGTGGTCTCAAATTTATAAAGATTAACTATTTTTTGAGTAAAGATCCTATATATGATAGAGCTAGTTGGCCATTCACATGGACCAAAAGGACACTTAACTACAAAACCCCCATTCTTTAATGAAGTCAACTACGACTGCAAGAAATTCATAATAAAGATATTGATATATGAAAAGACATCAGAAAAGGAAGTAATTCATTGTAAAGCTATAAATGTAATTATGTGTGATATTCAAAATGCATAATTGCAAAAGCATCATGGGAAAAGCTAAAGGTAACTTATTAAGGAACAAACCAAGATATGGAAACAAGATTGAACATACTTGTTTATGAATATGAAATCTTCAAGATGAGAGATAGTGAAAAGATTGAGCCTATGTTTGAAAGATCCTTAACCATTATAGATGATTTACATATACTTGGAAAAATTATTCCCGATAATGGACCCATCATGAATATCTTAGGAATCCTTCCAAAGTTATGGCAATTGGTGGATGCTATACAATAAAAGAATGATCTCATCAACCTTTCATAGGATGAATTAAGAGGAAAGCTCCTAGCATATGAAAGAATGTACATGAAGGAAAAAGGAAAGCATGAACACATGGATAATGATGACATCTCAAATTAGTACCTTATGGCTAAAAAGCAACAAAAAAAGAAGATTTGTAAAAGTTCTCTTCAATCAAGGCAATAGAGGATACGTCACTCTTAGAGATAATATTCAAAGCAAGATCATTGGTATAAGTAAGATAGGTATGAATTCTATCTCTATAGATGATGCAAGCTTGGTAGATGGTTTTAAGCATAATCTTCTCACCACTAGCCAACCTGTTGACAAAGATTTTCAAGTATTTTTTAAACCGTTTCTTTGCATTAGTTCAAAAGGAAAAGGATGATGAAATATGTTTTATTGGAAAAGACTAAACAATGTCTATGTCACAGACCTAGAAAGTATTTCATCATCCTTTATCAAATGTTTTGCAACCATAAAACATAAATGTTGGCTATGTGTCATAAGTTAGCTTTGTGAATCAATTTGGGAGGCTAATATGCTCAGTTTCGGGTGAAATTTCGCATAAACATCAAGCATGAAAGGAGGTCTTATGTTGCAAATTTGGAAGCAAAGGCATTTGTTTATTATTTTTTTCATATTTTTCCTATGCTAGTAGAAAAGTGTATGGTTTCAATCCTTACATTTTTATCTTCATGTCCATATGAAGTGGCACATTAGAACCTTATCAAGCTAAAAGAAAAGCCCTAATGTTAACTCAGAAGAAGTATGTTTACTTATGTCACTAGGGATTTGACATAAAATGTTCTTTAGGAGAAACATCTAATGACTTAGGTGAGCATTATGGCATGAACTAAGGATCAAAGTTTGATGACTTAGAGACTCCCCATACACACTCAAAATTATGTAATAAGGCCTATATTAATAAATGGAGTCATCCTTCACCTTATTTAAAAATTCCCTTTTGAATGTACACTAGAGGCTTATTATTGAATGTGTTCTTTGAGACTCAGTACACGCGGATACTTCTATTACACACTCATGTTTACCTACAGACATGTTGCATATAAGATTTTATTGTATAGGCAATTGAAATCTATTTTGCCCTATTATCTATCTAAGTGTGGCCTGAGTTTATTGAAAAATTGACATATTGGCCAAAAGTTAGTATCATGCGTCACACAATATAGCTAGAAAAGCTATTGGCCTATGATAATTAGTATCAAAGCTCAGTTATACTAGAAAGAGTAGATTGGTAAGCTATAATTGATAGATTCAGCTTGTCAAAAGCATATAAAGCTTGTGAGTGAGCCAAACACTTATCAAAATAACGAAGAGATATTGCTAAGGACTTAGCTAAAATCTTAGTGAAAGGTTGGAGCGACTTAAAGGCTAGTGTGCTAGATATTACATTTAAGGAAATGCAAATGGTGCATTGGGTGCAAGAGTGTGCAGAAGTTCATAGGCTTGTTATATAGCACATGACATTGATTATGACCTTATTCATAGTAACATTCAAAGGAATGCAAAACCACTTAAGAGAATAGGTGAATTAATGGCTTATACAGTGGGAGGAAGCTTTAAGAAAAGCCCTGATTTTTCTAAGAAGGCTTAACCATGTCTATAAATGACATATGAGCTGTCGACAAAGCCATGGTCATGCTAGAAAGCATGGCTACAATAAACAATTGACACACCCTATAGCATAACATGTTTGAAGAGATGTGTTGAATGGACCAATATTATTATAGGAGTCTAAAATCATGTCAAAGGGCACAAATTTGACTCAAAGAAGTAAACCTGAAGGGGACAAAGTTGATATATGATGGATCAGTTGTGCACAATAAATCACATGGGTGTTATGAGTAAGCTACAATGCTCATCCACAAGATTTAAGATAAGATACTAGAAAAACTAGCACATCATAGCCACATGACAAGCAACAATAATACCCAGTATAGTAAGCTAGAGCTATATAGTCACATGGCAGAGTCGTGACAATGACTTAAGGTGTAGCGGCCTAACACTATATAGTTACAAGGAAAACTTTGCAATAATGACCACAAGATTCACAATTGCTCATGCACAAGCAAAGTAAAGCTGAAGCTAGAGTGGAAGATGTTTTATGCTTAACCTCTATCAAGTTATTGATGTAGGGAAGCCATCAAAAGGAAACACTTAAAAAAGGAGTCATCAAAAGGAAGTGGCTACAGGGCCAAGATACTAATGTGTGGCTATAAGGGTCACTATAGACAAGCTAGTATCAACTTTGAAGAAATAGCATTAAAGAGTGCAACTCTATGAAGGTTCTAAGGGCCAAAAAGCTAGATAACATCAACTCTAAAAAGACTATGATGGTCAAGATACCATGAGTGTGTCAATTGAGAAAGGGTCAGAAAAATTGAATCCAATGTGAAAGTAACATAGCAAAGTGTAGTGGATTAATCAAACCCAAAACTTGTAAGCAAGAAATGGAACTTACAAGCAAGCCATATTTTATTAGCAAGGAATGGCACTTGCGTGAAAGTAAAGCATGAGACTTACATCCTCACATTGGTGGCATAATACATTGGATGTAAGGCTATTTGTCAGTAGAAGTCCAAAATACCAAGCAAGTGCACAAGTTATAAAGGAAGCACACACTTAAACTAAAAAGGTAGTGATTTAAAAGTTATGTAGGGATAGTGTGGCTAGCTACAAAGGTAGTCAATTAAGAGCTATATGTGGATAGCGTGCCTGCAAGCTGCAGAGGCAGTTAGGTAAGTACAAGTTGTAAGGGAAATAACTCGAATGCTGCAAAGGCAATGGGATAGGAGAAATTGCAAAGGTGACGAATAGGAGAACTATGTAGTTAGTAGCATGTAAGTATATGTAGGGACAATGAAGTCAAGTTTACAAAGGTAGATTATAAACTTTGCGGAGGTAGCATCACCTAAGACACCAAAATTATGGAGGCAACTACCAAAGGTTACGGAGGAAGTAAATGCTCACTGGTGTGAGTTCAAGGAGATAAAGCCAAGAAAAAGTCAATGGAGGAGCTAAGGAGTAACAGGTTGCTAACTATCCAGAAAGCAATGTTATGTTAAGAGTGTCATTCATCAAAGTCTCTTAAATGATGTTAGCTTAAAGAAACAAGCACAAAGTAGTTAAAGAAGAAGCTTGAGTGGAACAAGCTGAAAACCCACATGAAGATACAAGGAGTCAGCCTTGGTAGGAGAAAATCTTTATGGAAACTGTGTCATATTAAGGCATCAATAAGGCAATTAACATTTAAAGTAGGGGAGAATGTCACAAACTAGCCTTGTGAATCAATTCAATTGGCAAACATGCTCAGTTTTAAATGAAATTTGGCGTAAAAATCAAGCATGAAAAGGAAGGCATGTGATGCGAATTTGGGAGCAAAAGAATCGATGTATTATTTTTTTTCATATTTTTCCTATTTTGTTGGTATTTGTATCTTTTTAGCATAAAACCCTTTCGAGTTAGGAGAAAAGCCCTTATGTTAACTCAAAAAAAGTATGTTTACATATATTATTAAGACTTTGGCTTAGAATACTCGTTAGGGATGAGCATCCGGTGACCCCGAGTGGGTACTGTGGCACTAGCTAGGAATTAAAAAGTGGCTGCTTAGAGACTCCCCCTACATACTCAAAACTATGTAATGAGACATATATTAATAAAATATAATTATATATCTCCTTATTTAAAAGATCATTTCTTGATGTACATTAAAGGGTTCTTATATGGTGTGTTCATTAAGACTCAATATGCACATGCGCTCATGTTTACATATAGACATGTTATGCATACGATTTTTTTATATAGGTGATCAAAATCGATTTTGCTCCATTATCTATCCAAGTGTGATCTGAATTTATTAGAAAGCTATCATGTTGGCCAAAAATTGGTATCATGCACCATTCAGTATGGCTAGAAGAGTTAGCATCATGGCCAAGTAGTTCATCATCCTTTATCAAATGTTTTACAACCATAAAAGATAAAGGTTGACTATGGCATAGAAGACTTGGTCATGTTAACATGTGTCATATTTCAATATTGTCAAAGAATGATCTAGTAATTAGTCTTCCAAAAATCAATAATGAAAAGGATCATCTTGTGATACATGTCAATAAAGCCAATAAGTAAAATCACCTTTCCAACCCAAAAATGTGGTATCTACTCCTAGACCCTTGAAATTATTGCATATGAATCTTTTTGGGCTTACTAATACTTTAAGTTTTGGTGGAAAGAAATATAATCTTGTTATCATTGATGATTACTCTGAATATACATGGGGATTCCTTATTGAACATAAAAATGACACTTTAAACACTTTTGAGATATTTTACAAGAAAGTTTGAAATGAAAAAGATGTTTGCATTGCTAGTATTAGAAATGATTATGGTGGAGTTTTTAAAAATAAAGTTTTTGAAATGCTTTGTGAAAATAATCTTTGAAAATACTTTTTGGCTGATGTTATAAACACTTTTTACTATAGATGCTTTAAAAGAGCTCTTTTTTTTTTTAAGAAGACACCATATGTCTAGATAGGAAAAAAAACCAAACATTAGTTATTTGTATGCCTTTGGATGCAAATGTTTTGTTTTAAACAATTGAAAAGAAAATCTTACAAAATTAGACTTAGAAAGTAATGAAGGAATCTTTGTTGGATATTCCATAATAAGTAAAGCTTATTCAATATATAACAAAAGAACACTTGTTGTAGAAGAATCCATGCATGTGATTATTGATGAAGCTAATGAATCTTCTTTGAGTAAGCATCTAGATTAGGAAAAAAAAAGCAGGTTTAAAGAGTATGAAACTCTGAAGAAGCAAACAGCAAATAAGCAAACTACTTCTTTGAATCTAAAACCAAAAGAAGATGAAGAGAGACCTCAACAATCTCAAGAATTTCATATTGAGGAAACTTAAGTCTTCCTAGAGAACAGAGATATCACCCAATCTATCTAAATGAATATATCATTGGTGATCTCTCTCAAAGGATAAAAACATAGTCATTTTTTAAAAATGTCAACAATATGGCTCTTCTCTTTCGAATTGAACCTAAAAATATTCATGAGGTATTTCAAGATGAAAAAGTACTCGTCACAATTTATCCAAATGAATACATCATTAATAATCTCTCTTAAAGGATAAAAACATGGTCATCTTTTAAAAATGTCAAGAATATGACTCTTCTCTCTCAAATTGAACAAAAAAATGTTCATGAAGTATTTCAAGATGAAAAAGTACTCGACACATTCATGAATCCATCCACTAAACACGATAAAGTTGAAAATGGTAAGCCAATTGATTAAAAGCAGCATTGAGATATGATTGGCTTACTTCTTTATTTAATCACTAGTAGCCAGATAAATTGTTTAGTGTTTATCTGCATGCCATAAAACAATCAAATCTAAGGAATCCCATTTATGTGTAGTGAAAAAAAATTTTAGATACATGCTTGAAACAAAAGAATATAGCCTATGAAATCGTAAAATAATTACCCTAATCTAATGGGATATTCATATGCTAGCTTTACAAGATGCAAATTAGATAGAAACATCCTAGTGGTACTTGTCACTTTTTAGGGTAATGGCTTGTCTCTTGGAATAGTAAGAAGCAAGCATTAATTGCTCTTTCAATAGTTGAAGCTGAAAATATAGCAATTGGTAACTGTTGTGCATAAATATTATGGATGAAGAGACTATTTTTTGTGATAATACAAGTGCTATTGTTTTGACTAAAAATCCAATTCAACATTATATGACTAAGAATATTGAAATAAAGCATTGTTTTATTAGGGATTGTGCTTTAAAAGGAGACATTAAATTAACTTTTATAAATATTGAAAATTAACTTGCTAACCTTTTCACTGAGCCTTTAAATGAAAATAGATTTGTTTAATTATTAGAAATGAATTAAGAATGATTATTTAACTTCATAAATTTCATATAATTTTTTCTAATGATATAAATTTCATTGTATGGGCATCAATTTCCTTTTATTGATCATACAAAACATTTTCATCATCTCCTCATAACTTATAACTATAAGGAAAAAGTGGGATATTTGCTTCTTTTTAAGTTTTGCATCATAAGTTTATAGGTTAACTGATTTGACTCATGCATTGTACCACATCTCTTCGAGCCATCCCTAATACACCTTTCAACATTTTTTCAAGCTTTCTTACTTTTTCATGAAATTTTATGTCATTAAGTTTCTTCTTTTTCTTCTTTTCCTTTAATTTTTTAACATTTTCAAAAAATTTCTAGTTTTATAAAATTTCACAGATACTTTTTGTTTTTATCCAAATAAAACAATTTCTCATTCGTTTTTTTGAGCCTATTATTAGCTTCTAATCTTCATCCTCAAAATTTCTCTTTGAAGAGCTAAAAAATTATGTGTCTAAAATGAAACAAGATATTGCTAATGTGCCTAATGTTCTTCTAGCCAAATTGGAAGAATATGCCCCACATCTCTTCCAAAACCCTTAGTTATTTCATGGCATCATATTGTCTTGTTTACATGTGAACCATAGTTATGTTTTATGTAGTTTCAATGTAGGCATTAATTAGTGTGTTTATGTCTTGTCTTAGTTTAGTTTAGTCTAGTATTTATGTCTTTGGCCAAGCAGTAAACATTTCATACTCTTTATGCATGTTAGTAAATTAGTTAGTTAAGTTATAACCCTAGATAAGTTATTAAGTCATGGGCTTATTGTAACCCTTTTTAATGTATGTACTTTTCATATAAACAGATTTGCCTACTCAATTGTTTAGTAATAATTTTTTCTCTCTTAACATGATATCTAGAGCCTCTAAAAAAAAACTTAGATATCTTCTTTCTCTACTCTAATCTAATCAACAAAACCTAATCTTTGCTTCGCCCTTCTTCTTTCTTTCTTGATGCCATGAGTCATAGTGGCTTTGATTCAACAATAATCTCAGATTGCATGTTTGACTGAAAGTATCTAGCATCTAGATACAAATTTTTTGGTGGCAAGTAGTCATCGATTTTTGGCGAAAACATCTTTGTTCAGAGGAGTTTGGTGTGCTTGAGGTGATGAGTGGTAGAACTGGGTTGACCAAAGGATAAATTGGTGACCAGAGAATTGTTTTAGGTAGTGTGTGCAATACACATGCCTTATTCTAAGGCATATAAGGTCCATGCATAGAAGAAAGTGGTGGGACATGGTAGCATTTTTGGTGATGTTCTTCCGACGATGGCACTTTCGATAGCTTTTAAACCTTTTTATGTGGATAGTTTTTCAATTTGTTTACTGTACTATGATTTTCTAATTTTTTGGGTGATTTTTTATGATTTATGAGTTCAAGTCTTTATCATGGATGCTTTGGCCTCTAATTATGCAATTTTCAAGTCTTTATCCTGTAAGTTATCTGCTTCAATTGGATCTAGCACTTGAGGGGTCCATGGTAGTAATAGAGGAGGAAAAGGAAGGGGCGTGATTTTAATAATGCCTACATCTATCATTACTATAAAGAGCCTGGTCATATCAAAAGGAATTATCCCAAATTGAAAAAAACACCACCATCTTGGTTTGCATAGACTATAACTAGTACTGCTGCACAATGAGTCTAAGCCTACCAAGGTATAACCTATCTGAAAAAGAGTATGCTCGACACTTTCAAATCCATGCTTCTCAATAGTTGTCACACATCTAATCCATTACCACTATGGTTTGGATAAGTAATCTTATTGCATGTTTTTCCAATTCTAATGCTATATGGATTATTGATTCCGATGCTACCAATCATATGATGGATAATACAAGTATCTTGTCTTCTTTTCACAACTCATCTACCTCTTATGTCACTTTATCTAATGGGTTTACTGTTTCTATTGTTGGAAGTGGTGCATACTTCTTTGTCTAATGTTTCATATCTTCCTAAGTTTCCATCCAACTTGCTTTCTATCAGCCAATTAACATGTACCTGTAATTTTGGTGTTTTCTTTTTTCATGGTTATTATGTTTTTCAAGGTCTTGTGACAAAGAAAATTTTTGGTAAAGGATACGAATATGGTGAATTGTATTATTTGATGAAAAAGTTCCTCAATTGATTGATGTTGCTATTACCCTCATTCCACATCAGTTACATTATCATTTGGCTCATCCTTGCTTAAAGTCTTTAAAAAAATTGTGTATTAGTTTGAGGTCTGTTTCTACCTTAGATTATGAGTCATGTCAATTTGATAAATAGCATCATTAATCTTATGTTCCTTAAGTCAATAAATAGGCTGTATCATTTTTTGAGTTAATACATTTAGATATTTAGGGTCCATGTCTAGTTGTTTTGAAATCTAGTTTTCGTTACTTTGTTACTTTTGTTAATGATTATTTAAGAGCTACTTAGCTTTATTTGATGAAAAGTCAATCAAAGTTATTTGATATTTTTTGTGCCTTTCATGCTAAAATTAATGAATCAATTTCAAACACTTATACATAACTTGTGAAGTAATAATGCTAAAGAATACTTTTCAGCTCAATTTTCCTCATATTTATCACAGTATGGTATAATTCATCAATCATGTTGTGCAATTACTCCACAACAAAATAGAGTAGTTGAAAGAAAAAATTGTCACTTAATAAAGGTTGTTCATGCTCTCTTATTTCAAATAAAAGTGCATAGGGTGCTATGGGTATATGTGATTTCTACAACCTATTTCTTAATTAATTGCATGCCATCTTCAATTCTTAATGGTCAAATACCTTATTCTTTTTTGTTTCTTTCAAAGACATTATTTCCTCTCACTCCACGTGTCTTTGGTACATGTTTTGTTCAAGATCACCATTCTCAAATTTCTAACTTAGACCCCCAGTCTTTAAAATGTGTCTTTCTTGAGTACTTTCGAACTCAAAAAGGGTATCGATGTTATTCCTCTTAATTAGGTTGCTATTTTGTATCTTTTGATGTTACTTTCTTTGAATTTACTCCATTTTTGGATCTTGTAAGCGTTCTTCCTCGATGTCAGAATTTGAATCTATTGATGAACATTTTCGCATGATAGATGGCGTGCTGTTATGAAGGAAGAAATGATGGCTCTTAAGGCAAATCAAACATAAGATGTTGTATCTTTACCACATAGTAAGCAACATATTAAGTGCAAATAGATGTGTAGTATGAAAGTTAATTCGGATGGTTTTATTGCTCGATTGAAAGCTCACTTAGTAATAAAGGGGTATGCTTAAACTTATAGCATAAATTATTCTGAGATTTTTTCCTCCAATGGCTAAAATTACTTTCATTTGTTTATTTATCTCTCTTGTTGCTTCTCAAAACTGGGCTCTTCATTAACTAGATGTTAAAATTACTTTTCTACCTAGTGATTTACTTGAGAAAGCATATCTAGAGCAACCATTTGGGTTTGTAGTGTAAGGAGTTACGCCCCAACATCCCACATCGGCTAAGTCGGGATCCGGGGAAGGCCATATAAGGGGGGTTTCGCCCCTTCTTAACCGAGGCACTTTTTAGGGCAAGTGTTGCCTTCGAAGGACAAAGTCGTAAGGTTGTGGGGCTTCGGCCCCCAGGGACTTTGGTCCTCGGTCTCACACGACCAAAGCGGACAATACCTTGGTGTGGAAACCTTCATTGGTATCAGAGCCGGGACTGGCCTCTGGTCTGATGGGTCGGGGGGGATGTAAGGAGTTACGTCCCAGCATCCCACATCGGCCAAATCGGGATCCGGGGAAGGCCATATAAGGGGGGGTTCACCCCTTCTTAACCGAGGCGCCTTTTGGGGCAAGTGTTGCCTTCGAAGGACAAAGCCGTGAGGTTGTGGGGCTTCGGCCCCCAGGGACTTCGGTCCTCGGTCTTACACGACCAAAGCGGACAATACCTCGGTGTGGAAACCTTCATGTAGCTCATAGGGAGTATGGTAAAGGAAAAATGTGTCGGTTAAAAAGTCTTTGTATGGATTGGAATAGTCTTCTTGGGTCTAATTTGGAAAATTTAGCAATATGGAAATGGAATTTTGGATGAAGAAAAGTGATTATGGTCATTTTGTCTTCTATTGACATTTAGATTCGGGTTGTATTCTTTTGGCTGTCTATGTGGATAACATCATGATTATTGGCAGTGATAGCTAAGTTATTTCAAAATTGAAAACTTTTCTTTAAGCCAAATTTTATACTAAGGACCTTAGAGTACTTCGGTACTTCCTAGGCATTGAAATTACTTAAAATAAGCAAGGAATTTTCTTTTCACAAAGAATATATATACTTAATCCTTTGAATGAAACAAGTTTACTTGGAACCAAACCATGTGGTACTCTTATGATTCCAAATGTCAAGCTTGGATTGAAAGATGGAAAATTACTAGAAAACCCAAAATGATACAGACAGTTAATAGGGAAATTGAACTATCTTACTATTACCAAGCCTAACATTGCTTTCCCAATAAGTGTAGTAAGTCAGTTCATGAATTCTCCAAGAACTTCTCATTGAGATGCAATTATACACATCCTAAAATATATCAAGAAAGCACCTAGGTATAGAATCTTGTACAAAAATCTTGGCCACTATAGAGTAAAAGGATTTTTTGATGCAAATTGGGCAGGATGTCTTATAGATTGAAGATCTACTTCAGGGTATTATGTGTTTGTTGGTGAAAATTTTGTGTCCTAGAAAAGCAAGAAAAAAGTTGTTCTATTTCGATCAAGTGCAGTATTTGAATATCGGGTTATGGCTTATGTTATATCTAAGCTTGGGTGAATTTCTTACATTCTTCGTCAACTTGGGATTGTGTCCTCTAGAACTATGCAACTATGGTGGGATAATCTGGCTGTCACTCACAATGCTATAAATCCAGTCTTTCATGAACGAACAAAGTATATAAAGGTTAATTTTCATTTTGTTAAGCAAAAACTTTAGGAAAGAGTTATTGATCTAAGACATATTAGAACTAAAAATCAAATTGTTAATTTATTTACTAAAGCACTTACGAAAAGAAAAGGTTGATGATATTTGTAAGAAGCTAGACATGTTTAATATTTATGCTTAAGCTTGAAGAATAGTGTTAGTATATAGGTTAGTTAAGTTATGGACCTAGATAAGTCAATCAGTCATAGGCCTATTATAACCTTACCTCATGTATGTACTTTTCATATAAATAGATTTGCCTGCTACATTGCTTAATATGGCTTCATAATGTTTTCTCTCTTAACAATGCACATGGATTTTGGGTAACCACTAGTGGTACTAATCATTAGCTTTTATCATTAGTATTGATTTTGGTTGCTACTATGCATTTTTAAATTATCACGTACTATTATTTCTTTGGGATGTCGGTTTGCTACGACAAAGGGGAGAAAGATTTGGATTAGCGAAGTTTCAAACTTGGGAGTTTCTGAACCTACGGAACAAATTTGGGCTTGGAAGTATCCAGGGAAGCATTCTGATCTTCTTTTTTTTTTCAATGTGACTAATAATTCTTGCTATTTGAACTGGTTTGGTATGAATTGATCTAAATGAATCTGGTGTGCTATCTGAATTGGTCTGGTATCAATGTTATTAATCTGATGAATTGATATAATATACCACCATGCTTAATTTGGAAATCTGAAATAGTTGCTGTGATATTCATGTCCTGATTGCAATTTTTCTGCTGCCATGAAACCTATCTGGCATGCATATAATATGACATAGTTGTTGAAAACCTGTTTTGAGATGATATTTTTTTGAACTAAAATGTAATACAACTGCTGTAGCCTTCATGTCCTACATGCTAATTTACTGCTATGAATAGTTGTATTTTGACTGACAAAATACTAATAGGCTAGGCCTATGATATGTTTTTACTTTGGACATTCTGGCATATCAACTATGAGCATATTATGAAAATGCTTAAAATATCCGATGTATATGCAAATGGGCTAAGAAAGTAAAATGTCCACGTGATTGCTGTCTAAACTAATTCTGGACTGTGCCAAGCTGATACATGCTCAAATCTATGCTTTTGGGTGTCTAAATCTGTCACATAACAATATGGATTAATGCTTTCTTGCTAATCTGATAGATTATTTTCTCGGTCATAAAATGTCATGACTTGATGCCTTAATTGCTTAAACATGTGACAACATACTGTCATAATTATTGCTGCTATATCAGTCATGTTTTGCTTGTTTGATTTTAAAATAAACCATTAAATGAACAAGCAAGTCAACTTTTATGTAGCAAAATTGGTGTTTTGGCATGCGATAAAACTAGGCATATCTTGAGGGGAGCTTAGTTATATGTTGCTTAAACTCGGGGAGTTGTGATCTATATGTATGCTCAACAGAAACTTTGCCAATGAATTATCAACACCAACAAAAGGGAGAAATTTGAAACCAGATGGCTACTCAAATAACCTATGGATATTTGGCTTCATCTAAATTGGTTTATGATGACTGTGCTTATTAATTAAGTTTATATTTTGGTTTT
>JANHAO010013701.1:0-15698 GCA_026873985.1 Saraca asoca
TAGCAAATGATAAATGTTTAAAATTTATTTTTCAACATCAAAATTAGTGTATAGCTTAGAGTGTTTTGATCAAACAATTTTTCTTTTAAAAAAAATTCGCTCTAAGGCTAACATTTATATTCTTACATTTACTATTTTACATAATTCTGTTATTCTACAATCTAGTTTCTGGTTTTCTGCTATTTCAATTGATAATCAATCTAATTGTTAATCACATACTTTGATATAATTTGTTTAAATTATAAAGACTTTCATTGCAAACTAAAATTAGTAATCAATTAAGATTGTTGTTGAATTCATTTAGAATCCAATCTAAATAAAAAGAATATATAAATTCTTTAAGGGAAAGATCATTTAAGTGCTACAAATTTTGGGACTAACAATGATGACCCAGTCGCTTCGTCAAAGTGCATGTCTTGTGATGGTCTATAATGAAATATGCAAATATAAGAAGTTCTATTTGGATAATAATAGAAAAAACCAATTTGCTTTTGACTAGGGCCGATGTTGAAATTATGAAAAGGTCTAGTGCCAAAAAAGATAAAGCCTTGCAGAAGTTAAATCAAAAAATTATATCCCTTAAACTTGTTGTCTCTAACACTTCTAAGGAATCCCAAATAATATATTAACTTTTGAGAAGATTAAGGTTGATTTTAATGCAATGGAGCATGATCAGGACAAATGGAAAAAGAAAGTTAACTAGAAGTAATGCTAAGAACAACTTAAGCAATTAAAGGCAGAAAAAATTGTTGCTGAGAATCATGCAATCGAGCAAGAGAAGCTATTTATGAACTCTTTCAATATCAACTATAATCTTGCTTAGGTGAAATATTGATACAAAGACCTTGATCTGACTTGCTTAGATCAAGATAAAGATGCTAAAGATTTAGCTCTAGAAGACACAAAGTTGGAAGGGGATCAACGAGGGGATGTGAACCAAGAGAACCTGGATGAACATGTTGTAGAATAGCTTTATCATGTATTGTATTGAATCTTAGTGACTTTTTGGAAACTATCCCAATCAATCATTATTTTTAGATGTTTAATGTTTTGTTATAATTTTCAAATGATTAGAGTAATATTAGTTTGTTTTAATCATCTACAAAATTCTTTGGCTTAATTACAAAATTAGTCCCCTTACAATTAAAATAGAATGACTTTAGTCCCCATAAACAAGAAAACTCAATTTTGGTCCCTATTAATCAAGAATTGGTTGATTCTAGTCTTGATTTCTGTTTCCCGTCAGTTTGTAGCAAGGATCGCTTACGTGGCACTATTTTTGCCTCTATGGCATGCCAAATGATTTTCCAATTTGGCATCCAATTCATCACATAAAATAGCCCTAATTTACACTTGATTTAGAACAAAATGGAAGTACAATGAAAACATAAAATTGCACAAATATTTTAGGGCAAAATCATAATGCAAAAAGAAAAGGCTAGGAAGCTAAAGTTAAAACAAAAAATCACATGCCTAGAACAAAGCTAAAGCCACAGGTTTACATACTCCTTCATTCGTTTACTTTGTAATGTTTTGTTGCAAAAAAAAATGTTAGAGGCACTGGTTTGAAGAGCTTTTAGGCTACAATTAAAGGTATGTAACTAAAATGGATATTTTGTTGGTTGTTAAATGATAAATGCGTGTTGAATAGGGTTGGTTTGGATATTTTTGGTGGTACTACATGTTAGCTTGACTTTTATGGTTTGTAAAATGCAAGTTATAGAGAAATAGTCCCCTCCCCTATTTTTTTTTTTTTTTTTGCTTTTAGACTCTTTTGTTTCTCAATGCTAACTTTGCTAACTAACTTATGCTTAGAATAACAATTTAGCAGTTTCTAAATTTTTTTGGATGTTAATATTATTATATTAACTTTTAAACTATAAAGTAACTCAAACAAAATTATTTGACCTTGTTATTCATCATGGTAGGCAATTTGTGAAGTAGGCAACAATTAAATATTTAGGGCAAAAAGTTAAAAAGTTTAAAAACTAGGACCTTCACCTAATTTCACCAATTGTGTGGGGCATATAGTTAAATGTCTAAATATGTCAATTTCAAGTCTCTGCGGTGGAAAATACCTGGTAAGACACTAGATGAAGGACTAAGGCCTTTGATTAGGGATGAAGATGTGACAGAATTAGTGAATAATGTTAAAGGTCATGCCTATGTGGAGATATTCATAGAACATTTAGTAGATGAGTCAAACTTTTTAGATGGAAACATCCCACTTATCAATTCTATTTCAGATGAACCAAGGGAAAGTAAGAATTGGGAGGGATTTGTCAATGATGGAAGTGCAACAGAGGTAGAGATGAATGTTGGAGCTAGTATAGCTGGGAAAAAATGTAAATGAAAGAGTTGAAACTAGTGGTTAGGTAAATGTGGAAGCTAGTACACTTGGGGAAAATGAAAATGAAAGAGTTGAAACTAGTAGGCAGGTGAATGTAAGAGTTGGTGTAGTTGTGGAAATTGAAAATGAAAAAGTTGAAACTACTGGAAGGTGAATGTGAGAGCTGGTACAAATGGTGAAAATGGAAATGAAGGAGTTGAAACTAGTTGGCAGGTGAATGTGGAAGTTGGTACAATCAGGCAAAATGTAAATCAAGGAGTTAAAACTAGTGGACAAGTGAATGTGGGAGCAAGTACAGCTGGGGAAAATGTAAACCATAGAGATAAAAGTGATGCAAATAAAAGGGGTGATGAAATATGGCAAGTGGAAGTAATGAGGGAGATGGCATAAAAGTTGGTATTGAGTATGAAATAATAACTAGCAAGCTAGAGGGTGAAGTTAAGGTGGAAGATGAGGATGTAGGGGATATGGAGGTTGAAAGTGTCTCTAATATGGTTAATTATGACTATGATGAGAACTAGCAATGGGGAATTGAATATGGTGAAACCAATACAGGCTAAGGGATGCAAATCAAGTTGCAATAGATGATCAAGAAGATGTTGATGGAAATCATGTAGTATGGACTGATGAAGATAAGAGATCTGATAAGCATATAAGCCCTAATGTCCTAGAAGAAGAGGAAGACCAAACCGATATTGAAGAAGGAGATCAAAGAAAAAGAAAACCAAAATACAAGAAATTTCCTAAGTTTAAAATGTTATCTAATAAGAAGCTAGTAATTTTACACTTGGGATAGATTTTAGTGCTAAAGAGTTAGCAAAGGAAGTTGTGCACTACTATGGAATATTTCAACACAAATCTATCTAGATTGATAGAGATGATAAAAAGAGGCTAGTTAAAAAGTGTAGAAAAGAGTGTCCATACTAATTGAGAATTAACCTAAACACACATAAGGGTGTTTGGCAAGTGAGAATCTTGAAGGACAGTCATACATGTCCCAGACAATTAAAGAACCTCAAACTAAGACTAAGACTCTGGGAAAAATATGGGTAGACAAGATAAGAGAAAATTCATAGGTGAGTTGCAAGACACTCCAAAGTGATGCAAAGAAAGATTGTGGTGTGCATTTGACTAAGAGCCAGGCCTATAGGACTAAGAGAAAGGCAATGGATATATTGGAAGGAATTGCAGAAGATCAATGCTATAAGCCTTAGAGTCATGCTAAAGAGCTGGTTAAGAGCAATAAAGATAATTCTGCTGTTATTAATGTCCTTAAGCCTTCTCCAAGATTGCTTCCAACATTTCATAGGATGTATATATGCTTTCAAGGGTGTAACAAGGCATTTGTTGAATGTTGCAAGCTATTAGTTAGGCTTGATAAATGTTTGCTTAGAAGCCTTCATAGGGGTTGCTTGCAGTTGTTGGGAAGGATGGAAAACCACATGTTTCCAATTGTATTTGCTGTTGTTGAAGCTAAAGTGAAAGACTCATGGATAGGCTTCTAACTAACATTGGCTCTATGGTAGACCATAATTAGTCTTTTATATCAAACAAGCAAAAGGCATGGTCCACTTTCATGTTAATCATTTTAATTGCTCTATTTCATCACTAAATTATTACTAATTGCAACATTTACTTATGGGGTTTACAACAAGTTATACAAACTTTAGGTGAAGAATTTAGTACAAGTTTTGTGTGAAACATTTGTATCCAAATTTCAAGAAAAAGTTTCCTCGAGATAAGTTTAAGAACAGAATGTGGGATATAGCAAGGGCAACCACAAGTGCAGAATTTGAAGCAATCATGGATTATCTAAAGAGGCTAAATGAAAAGACATAGGAGCATCTTATGGATTTGCAACCACATCAATGGACTAGGTCCATATACAATACACATATTAAAAGTCATTTACAAGTAAATAATATGTGTGAGGCTTTTAACAAAGCCATCTTAAATACAAGGACAAGTCAATTCTTAATCTAATTGAGGAAATCATAATGTATTTAATAAATAAAATTGTAAGAAATAGAGAAAGAATGGTGAGAAAAAAAAAGTCAATTGTGTCATCAAATACAATATATTATAGAAAAATATAAACTTACAAGCAACCATTGGACCCCAATATGGGCTGGAGATCAGCAAAAGGCACTCTTTGAATTAGAAAAAAAAATGACAAATATGTGGTGAATGTATTAGAGAAAACCTACTTTTCTAAGTTATGGGACCTCACTAGAATTCCATGTTACCACTCTATTACAGCCATAGCTTGGTGCAACCATAAACTAGAGGATTATGTGAACAAGTATTACAGGTAACAAAATTTGCTCATTATTTTTGTATTAACATTGTAAATTATATTACTAACCAAATTTTTGTCAACTTATAGAAAAAGGAAAATTACATAGCTTTCTACCAACACATTATATATCTAATCAATGGACTAAAATTATGGCCAAAAAGTCAACAAGAAGCAATTCAACCATCGTTACGCAGAAGGCATCCTAAGATGCCAAAGAAAAAGAGGGTAAAGGATGCTGATTAGTAGTCAAAAGATCCCCACAAATTGCCAAGACAACATACAACATACAAATACAAAACTTGTGGTTAGTATGGTCACAATATTATAAATTGTAAGGGAAAGACGAGCAATAAAGAAATTTGAATTAGAGGGAACAAAGCATCTCAGCCAAAGACCACCTCCAAATAATGAAACGCCTCTAAGTAGCCAATGACCAATTCAAACCAACTAAACACCCCCAAGTAGCCAAAGACCTCTACACAAGCATCCAAGGCAACCTCAAAAAATACTCAATATAGTGGAAGGCCAAAGACAATGGTAAGAAGGCATCAAGCACTTCAAATTTTAGAAGACAACAACAAAGTAAATCTTTCTACAACTAGGGTAAAAAATATGTTACAAAAGAGACCCTGCAATTTCTAAGTCAAGGCAACCAAAATGGAAGGAATGCTATAACATAGGAATCATAGAGTGGTAGTAAGAACAAAACATAAATTATGGGGTGGTAGTCGTGCAACTAATGTACTTTGCAATTGTTATAGGTTTTTTTGTCTATTTTTAGTAGTTTTTTGGCTATGTTGTAGTTGATGTTCTTAATATAATTTTTTTAGTTAATATAATTGCTATTAGCAGTTTAACTATCTTATAACAGTTTCAAATTAAAGGAAACAGATTTTTTTAGACTATTTTGTGATTTGTTATTTTACAATCATTTAACTAATTACTTTAACCATTTTGCATTTGATTTAGCTGGTAAATTTGCTGCTATTTAGCTGTTGTTTGGAATTTTACACTCATTTAAGCAATTAATTTGGCCATTTTATAGTCATCTAAGCAATTATTAATGGAACCACAATTTCATTGAATTCTAGTTGAATGACATATAAGGCATTGCCTAATATAACCACAATTTTGCACTCCACCTAGTTTTTGCAACTTACGTTGCAATGCAAATGCACATGAAAGCAACAATTAAAAGCAACATTGAAAATGGACAAGGGAATCTTTTGCTTTGAAAAAATAGAGCTTAAAGCTCATTACAAAATACCACAATGGCTCAACACCACATTACTTAGGCTTCTAATTCCCTAACAAAATACAATCGCTCTAAGCTTCCTATTCCCTATCTTTGCTACTTAAAACTAGAAAAATTAGCTCTCTAACACACAACTTTAATCAACAAAAAAGCCAATAGGAACAACATATCCAAAAGAAACACCAACACTACCCAATATGCCTTTTCCCTAGCCTTTATCACCTCAACCTTTCTAAGTTATCCTTACATTATCTTCTTCTCTCTGCCACCAAGCTTTGCATCATGCCAAACAAAATAGATGCAGCCATCCTTTCCACTGTAGTAGCTAAAAAATCATCTCCCTAGACTGTCTATAGTCCATAAAATAATCAAAGATGCCTCTACACCACACTTGCACAGCACCTTCTTCTTTCTACATCACCACCAACCATCATCTTCTGCATCTGCAACTATTTATTCAGCTGAACTTTCAAAATTGTAACCCTAAAGCACCATCGATAAACAACACTTCCTTCAAGGGAATAAGTAATAGGGTCCAATTTAATTGCTATTCTGGCATACCATATGGCAAAAGATATGCCACATAGGCATTCCTTAGTTACAAAATAATGGGATGCAGAAGTCAGGACCAAAATCAAGCAATTCTTCATTATGAGATCAAAATTGAGATTTTTTTAATCAAGGGGACCAAAATCATTCTATTTTAATTTTAGGGGGACCAATTTTGTAATTAAGCCTAATTCTTTCAAAAAGTATGAAATTAACATTCTAGTTATTTGATCATAAGATCAATGAATATATAACGATGGTATAGGCTTTAATATTTTTTATAACACTATTAGGTCAATGATTGTTAGTTGGATTAATAGGTTAGTGACCCTTAAATATTGTTGAAGAAATGCTCCAAATGATAGATTGTTAGGTCAATGACATTAAAGTATACTTGAAGTAGTGCTTCAAATGAAAGATCATTAAGTTAATAACCTTTAAGAATAGTCAAAGCGTTGCTTCATGATAGATCATTAAGTCAATGAGCTTTAAGTATAATTGAAGTAGTACTTCAAATGATAGATCATTAGGTTAGTGACCTTTAAGTATACTAAAAGCGGTGCTTCAAATGATAAATCATTATGTCAGTGACCTTTAAGATAAAACAACTCATTTTATTCATCCATCATGGGACAAAATTTCAAAGTTAAAGTACAAGACCGATTAATGTGGGGAAAAATCCTCATCTAGATTTTCTTAAGCCATGATTGATCAATCAAACCTATTCATTCTTTCATATGGTTATTTGTACATGATATTCTTATAAAAGTGTAGAATTCCTTGTTCTAAAAAGTTTCTTTCCCTCTATTGTTTCTATAGAATAGGCTTCAATGAACATAACTTATACATATTTTATATCCCTTCTATACTTAGTCTTTTTTCATGTTTATGTACTTAATTGGATACTTGTAATTGGTTTTTTGGTTTGGCTAGTTCTTATGATTAAATAAATTAATTCAGTAAATTGACATTGTTTCATATTGTTTTAGGTTTTTCAATGTATCTTGAGTTTTGAATATTGGTTCTAGGTGGTTATTATGTCATTGGAAAGCAAAGAGAAAGATCTAAAAATTTCATAAAGAGTCTCAAGCCTGGTTCAACTGTTTTAAAAGTCAAATAAAGCATAAAAATTGAAACAAAGTGTTATCCTATGACCCCAAAAACAATTTTAGTATTTTCATCATAAAGAGAGCTCAATTTCTCATTTCGATGCAAACCTAAGCCCAAAGGATAGCTAAGATCCATTCCCATAACTTTTATAAAGGGCTTGAGGTTAAACTACATTGTTTTCCATTAGTTACAAGGCTATGGACCTATGTGCAAAATTCTACTACAAGTTAGACTACTTTGAAAAGTTGTTTTAGTTTCTAGCCCATTACATGAGATAGGAATCGAATTTTTATGCAAGTTTAGGGCTACTAGACTCCTGAGAGATAAAGCTATATTTCATATGAAGTGACCTACATCCAATTAAGCCTCCTTCTAACCTTCATCAATGGCCCAGGTAGAGTTAGTGCAGAGAGTTCTATAAAAGCTTAACCGAGCCATAATTATAATAACTTTTTGATTATTTCATTTTCTCTCTACTTTAGTGAAGAGGAAAAGCTATGCTAGGGTGAGAACTCTAACCCTAATTAGGTTACTTCTTTCCTTTTATTTTTCCTTTTTTTTTACATTAATGCATAGCTAAACTTCCTTCTTAATCTAAAAGAAATTATGTACTAATTCTTTTGTTAATTGTGAGGCTTACTTTTATTGTCAATTTATTCCCAATGTGATTCTCTTGACTCTCTATTTTATTGCTTATAATTAATTTGAATGATTAGTTAATATGGTACATTAATTAATTATTCATTATGATTTATTACTAGCTGAATTTCCATAAGTAATGTTATTGTTTGTGGCTGTTTGGTTGTGGCTAGCAATAGGGTTTTGATTTGTTGTTAGGGTAAATCAATTTTCCTAGAGAATTGGAGGTAATTAGTTGATTTGTTGTTAGGGTAAATTGATTAATTAGTTTTAGCATTTTCAGATCTTAATGTTATTGGTAAATTGGTTAAGGTGCTAGGCTTCAACTAATTTAGCAATAAAGGTTAATTAGTTGTTAAGCTTGGTTAACCAATTTAGGAAGAAATTAACAAGAATTAATTAGGTGTTAGGCTTAATTAGTTTTTTGGCTAAACGGTTAAAGAAAGAATGAAATATTAATATCAATGGTCAGTCATAGAATTAAATATAAGAGTCCTTCGGATTGAGTTTTTTTCAATTTGATTTTCCCTTTATCTTCATTTTTGTTTGTTTGCATTTACACTAATTGATTAAATTCCTATTCTAATTAGACTATATCCAACATCCCTTATTTTACACTATAAACACACTAAAATAAATCACTGATCTTTGAGGTTTAACCTAGACTCAATTTAGCTATAAGCTTAGATAGTTTAGCTTTATCTTTATCGATCTTAACAACCATCAAGCTCCTTTTCATCTTTTATTTCTTTTCTTGGTTCATCTACTTTTCACAACACCAAAGTCTTGTGCTCAAATTTTCTTAGTCTTACTTGCTTATCATGAGCTTTTGCCAATTTTTGCTTATAAGTAATTGATTGGATATGTGCCATTTCCCTTTCTTCATCAAGCATGTCAAGGTTTTCTAAAAGTAACTTATCATTTATTTTTTTTCATCAAATTTTTCCTTTTTGTCAGTTGTTAGGCCAATTTTCACCAAGATAAGTGTTCCCTGACCATACACTAGGTGAAAAAGTGTTTCCCCTGTAACTATTTGAACAATCATCTAATATGGCCTAGGAATACTATATAACTCATTAACCCACAAGCTTTTTTATCGATCCATGTGTTTCCTCAGTCCTTCCAATAATATTTTGTTAGCTAACTCTGTCTAACCATTTGTTTGTGGATATTTGATCAAAGCAAACTTTTGTATTATCTCAAGGTCTTAACAAAACTTTATAAAGCTTTCACTTGTAAATTGTGCACCATTATCTGTCACCAGTGCATGGGCACACCATATCTATACACAACAGATTTCCAAATGAATTTCTGAGTATTACAAGTAATAATCATACCCAAAGGTTTTGTTTCAATCCATTTAGTAAAATAATCAACAACAACTATTAAAAATTTAAATTGCCCAAGGGCTATGGGAAATGGTCCTAAGAAATCCACCCCTATTAGGCAAATGGTCAGGGAGACGTGACTATATTTTGTTTAGTTGGTAATTTTCAAGGAATGTTTATATGTCTTTGACATTTGTCACACCTTTTTACTAGCTCTAAGTAACTTTGTTCATGGTTGGCTAGTAATATCCCAAGCATAAAGCTTTCTAAGCTCAGCTTGTTCCAGTCATATGACTTCCACATATCCCCTTAGGTAACTTTCTTAACACATAGTTAGCCTTAACAATACATAAACATAGCAATAATTGCAATGAGAAGCCTATCTTATACAACTTATAATTTTTCAAATAAAATGGGGTAGTGCATTTTCTTAGTTTTTTAGCCTCCTTTCAATCCTTTGGTAGCAATTGGTCTTTAGGATAAGCTATTATGGGATCCATCCAAGATTCTAATCGATCTATCTGCATTATTTCAATTTCTTCAATAGTAGGTTGACTAATTGTTGTATGAGTAACATACCAATTATTAGTCATGGCATTCACACCTACTAACTTGGATAAAGCATCCACTTGGTCATTTTCACTTCATAGGATTTGTTCCAGTTTGAAATTTTCAAACTCTGATATCAAGGATTTTATTTTCTCCATGTATTTAACTAGTCATGGGACTTTAATTTCATACGTCTGATTTACTTAAGTGACCATGAGCTGAGAATCAGTTTAGCCCTCACCGTTTTGGCTTTGAATTCTTTTGCTAGCTTTAACCTAGCTATTAGTGCTTTGTATTTGGCCTGATTATTTGTAGTTCAAAAGTTAAACTTAAGGACATATTTGATCACCATATCTTCTAGTCCTTCAAGATTGACCCCTGCTCCACTTCTTGATTTATTTTATGATCCATCAGTGTATAAAGTCCATTTAAATGGTTATCTATTCATCAACAATTTTCCTTGGTTGGCCTTTGTTCGTTTGGTATAAAATCTACTAAGACTTGGGCTTTTAAGGCTCTCCTTGGCTCATATATCAATCTGTACTTTGATAACTCAATTGACTAGGCTACCAACCTTCCTACAGGATCCTATTTTTGCAAGACTTATCTAACAAGTTGGTCGATTCTAACCACCTGATGTGACTACAAATAAGGTTTCAACTTTCTGGAGGATATTTATAAAGCAAAGGCTAGCTTTTCAATCTTTTGGTATTAAAGTTCTAGTCCATGTAGAGATTTACTAATATACTTAATCAATTTTTGTTCACCATTTTCTTCCCTAATCAAGATTAATCCTATTGTTTCATCAATCTCAGATAGATAAAAGTATAAAGTCTCCCTATACTTTGGTTTTGACAAGATAGATAAAGATAACAAATACCTTTTTATTTAGGAGAATGCCTCTTCACAATCATTATCCCATTTGAATTCTTTTGCATTCTTCAAGATTGTATAGAATGGTAAGCATTTACCTATCAATTTATGTCATTTACACCATATTTCTTAAGTGCAAGTTTTACCCACATATTCTATTTATCATTTGCATGGATTTTTAAATTATAATTTGATGGTCGAAAGGATTACCTTGACACGAAGCTGGATAGAGCCGTAATCCGACCATTAAGACGTTGTACTTTCAAGTTGGTCAGTCTCTTCATGTCCATAATTTCTCGACATTTGGAGGGGTTGACCTTTCTTTCTGTTAGCATGAATTCTAAAAATTTTCCTATAGTGACCCCAAAGGCACATTTGTTGGGATTAATTCTCATTCAATTCTATTTCATGACATTGAAAATTTTTTCTGGGTCTACAAGATGTTTATACAAGATAGTAGATTTGATTAACATGTTATCTACATAAACTTCTACATTTTTTTTATTTGTTCCTTGAACACTTATTCATTATTCATTGATATGTTGCCCTGGCATTTTTAGCAAAAAGGCATAACTTTGTAACAAAACACACCCTTATCGGTATTGAGCATAATTTTTTATTAATCTTCTTCCCACATAAGGTTTTGATTGTAGCCCAAGAAGGCATCATAGGAACTCATAACTACATAACCAAAAGCTTCGTCGACTAGATTATCAATGTTTAGTAGAGGGTATGAATCCTTTGGATGGGCTTTATTTAAGTCTGTAAAATCAACACACATTCTCTAACTCCTATTAGCTTTTTTCACCATTACGACATTTGAAAGCCAAGTAGTATAGTAAACTTACCATATAAACTCCACTTTTAATAGTTGATTAACTTCTTCTTTTATGGCTCCTAATCTTTCAGGACCATGTTATCTTTTCTTTTCTTGCAACAACTTTACTGAAGGATCTATAGCAAGTTTGTGGCAAGCAACCTATGGATTAATTCTGGGCATTTCCGTAGCGATCCAAGTGAACACTTCAAAATATTTTTTCAATAGCTTAATCAGCCATAGCTAAAATTTAACAAGTAAGTTTTTCGTAATTTTTATTATTTGATCATCATTTTTTCTAAATATCCTTATTTCTTCTATTTCAGATTCAAGCTTTGGATTTTGGTCTCTTTTATCTTCTCTCGAATCCATTAATTCTATTGTTTTTATTCTACAATCATTGATTTTTTACCTACTACATTCACCTATTTAGGACTCATCACTTATCTTTTGTTTTCCTTTTAGAGATTTGCCCGACTCCAAGCTATTCATGTAACATATTCTGTCCATCAATTGGTTAGCTCCAACTTGTCCTATACCCTTTTATGTAAGGAATTTTATGAGAAGGTGAGGTGCGGATATTATAACTTTTCTCAGTTCAATGAAATCCAACTATAAATGGCACTATATACCATATTAAGAGTGTTGACAACTAGGAATTCTACATCTATGTTGGCTATCAAAGTTCATGTTTCCAATGTGACCTTCAACTTAATTGACCCTTCAACTAGGACTTGCTTGCCTAAGAATTTGATCTACCAAGATCCTTTTGACAGAATAATTGTGAATTGTTGCTGTGATAACCATCAGATCATCATGCTCCTTATTGAAGACTGAAGCATAATCATCCTCTAAAAATGAAATGATTGGCTCTCCTTTTGATGGTAATGCTTTTGAATTTTTATTCTCTATTGCCATAACCGACCTTAAGTATTGTTTTCTAGCATTGTTGGAGATTCCACCTTTAGTGAAACCTCCTCCTACTATGACTTCAACACTCTAAGTATTTCAAGCTCTTTTACTATTTCTTTTCCTTTGTTGTTTTGTCTTGTATTAGGAGATTTAAAACAAGAATGAGATCATTCTCTGACGGTTGATTGTTCCATGCTCTATAAGGTCTTTGGTTCCCCATTCTACTAGTCTTTTTGTACTACTATAAATGTCCCTTTCAAATTAAGTTCTTTGTTTCATTTTCCAAGTTTATACACTAATTTGTATTATGTTACCAATCTTTATGACATTTGCAAAACTTCTTATTCCCTAGTGGAGGTGGTTCTCTCTTCTTTTCAAATGGGAGATTTAATAGTTCTACAGTTTTTACATCATCCATAATTTTCTTTATGGACGTGTAGTGATGTGTAGGTATTGAATCTTAGTCTCGACCTATGTGATCAATCATCCAATTTTTTAGCCTGTCATTTTGCTTGTCCAATTTCTTTCGCATTAATTAACTTGGTGGATCATGCCAGTACTTCAATTAATGATTCTACTGGCTTTTTGGCTAGTGATTTGGAAAAATCTGTAGAGTCTAGACTGACCAATATTGAATGTACAGTTACACCCTTTTGCAAGTCCTTGATCTCCAGGGTACCCTAATTGAATAGAACTGAGATAGTTCCTTAAAGGCTTATCTTTTCCTTGTTTGATATTGATCAATGAGGCACTAATTTTTTAAGCACTTGTGTTGTTGTGAAATGAACAATAAATTAGTCGACTGGCTCTTTAAATCTTCCTATAGAGTTCTTTAGGCCCAAACAGCACCAATTAACAAATCTTATCCTCAACTTGACCAAAGATCGATTGTACGACAGTAGAGAAAGATAGATGGTCATGACTAGAGGAGTGATTTCCTACACAAAAGGACTCTAGGGTGATGCCATCGAAGTCTCTCTAATAGTCAAGTTAGTTTGCATGGCTATGTTCAATATAAGAAATGACATAAGTCCTAAAGATGAATACATGGGGATCTTATATAAACTCAAGGCGAGACCAACTAATCAATTGAAAGAGACCACATGTTAACTTTCCAATTATCAAAAGATTTTGGAAGTATAGCTATCACTAACCTTTTGACAGCTAATAACAATTGTAGATAGTTGCCAAGATTCATCTTGTACTGCCACATGCTCGCTAGTAATCATTTGGTCACGCATGATGCTCGTGATTGACCTTGCCTGTTTTCTTGATCGCATGCCAGATTGCCCAATCTAGTACTTAATCTACATTTGATGCATGTTCAACTCATGCTCTTAATGTGATTGATAATTTATTATTTGTCAAATTCAAATCCAAATAAATTAAATTCTAATTTTTGGTGATTTCAAATGAATGGTTAATAATTTAATGGTAATGCCCGTATATGGATAAAATTTATATAATATTTACGCATAATCGACAATGTAAAGCAATAGAACAACTCTATATAATTTTGTTTACATGCATTATTGAATTATTAGTGAAATGTAAACTTTGAGAGTCATTTTAAATAGAGTTGTGTTGAATTGCGTAGACATCCAAGTTGAATGGAGTTAAATTTTTTTATTGATATAAAATATGTGATATGCATATATATATATATATATATATGCTTCTACATCCTTTTGTTGTGAAAATTATTTATTATATTCTACCTATCTTGACGCAAATTGCTGACTAATATAATCATTGATGACTAAGCTAATTATAAAATCAAATAAAGCATTTGTTTAATTGCTTCTATATGGCCTCAATGTAAAGATAGTCATTTGCTAAAACATAAAAGAGCAAATTACATTTAGAGTTTAGTCTAATCATATTCACATCTTTTCACAATGAAAGAGATATGTGTGGATTTAAATTAAAAAAATAGAAATCAACATATATTTTAGAAATTAGTCAATATGAATATAATTAGATAAATTTCAAAAATTATAAATGTAATTTGCCCTGATATAAAATGGAGAGTTCATGAAAATTTAAGCTGTGCTGCAACCTTTTGGCGGCAGCCAAATACTGTTCCTTAAAGTTGGGCGGTTATACTTTTGTTTGAAGAAAGCAAAGGATTGACGTTTGACATACAGAGCAATTTGTACGACCAGAAATGAGTGTTCGCCGACAGGAGAAATTCATGAACATCTTTAGCACAAAAATATAATAATTAGTGAGTAATTTGAATTATTTTGCGCATACGCATATTTTTAAATTACTTCTTGATTAAATATTAAATATTTCTGCATTATTAAAGATGCTGGCACATATTAAGTGCTGAATTGATTAGAATGCATTCAACAAACAAACTTACCTGAGAGTCCAATTATTGACCATAAAAAGAAAAAGGTGATCACCCATCAACTCCAGTGGCGGACTTACTTTGGGACGAGTGGGGGCTGAAGCCCCCACTCAGTTTTTTTAAAAAAATTTTTTAAAAGAAAAAGAAATGTACTAGAAGGATTAATATAAAATCGAAGATATGCTGGGACCAACAATGAAAGCAAAAATAAGACAAAACAAGCTCAATGAACATTATTTGTTTTCTCTTATGTGAACAACGAAAAAGTTCAATAATTAAATTTTCTTAACTAGTTTGTTGCGCATTTTTATAGAACCCAAGAACATTGCTACTTGCAACAGCCAAAAAAGGAAGATTGATATCTGCAAAACAAGCCCAATAACAGAAACTTTCTCCCGTGGCTTAAAAATAAAGTAAAAAAAAATTGAAATATGAAATAGAAACTGGTGGATAGAAACTTGAGAGATGGCTTAACGGAAAGATTTGTTGTTTTCTATAATTCATATTGTAATAGGTTTAAATTTTAATGCCAACAATTTTAAAAGATTAAATATTATGTAAATATTTACTGCAAATTTTTAAAAGAGACTAATAGTAACACTTACTTATGAAATAAAATAATCTATTTTATTTCTAAACTTCTTGATTTATCCTTAAAAAA